>CM032233.1:31725000-31970000 GCA_019009955.1 Riptortus pedestris
GCTGTATGTATTTATTATTTCATTTAAAATCCAAAAGTATAAATCTATATTTATTTTCATTGAAGAAAGAACTTATCTAACTAATTTCTTTATATTGTAAGTATTGTGAAATATGGAAACGAAAATAAAATTTACTTTATTCAACGATTCATTCACTGGTTACACGCCAATGAAAAAATTGAGAATAGAATGTACAGGTGACGCCATTTCCGGGGGAAACTGCTCAGTTTACTCAGTTCTAGTGACTTGGGTTAGATGTACTTATGGTAATATTTGTAGTGTCGCAATGGGAATTCCAGTCTTGACTCACGATTTTGGACCGTGATGAAACTCAGTTATTTGGAGACACCCCACTATTTAGTTGTGCCCTCTTCTAACCATGCACTAATTTCTATTTACGGAAATCAGACCTTATACAAGAGCCTACTTCATATTAAAGAGTACTAAGTAAGGTTAATCCACATGTTACAAAAATGTAAAACAAAATGTGTCTCTTAGCTTATTAATTCCTTAGTCAAATAACTTAAATAGTTATTAGACATGTTCTAAAATCGGCATCGTTTATTATCCAAATTGACTGCCAGGTAAATGCAGATTAAGAAGTCCGTCACACAGAGGCTGCGTAAACTAAGCAAATTTCTCACGCACTGGTATCATCTCAACATTAATTCTCTATTTCTAAATAAAAATCCCATGAGTAGAAGTGCGTGTTTACTGAAGACTGAAAACAAGAAAGTACGAATAACTTGAATAATATAAGTATTGTCATTTTTCAAAAATCGCGTTATAAACACAACCGCAATAGCTGATTTCCCTTAAGAGAAAATTGCTAAAATAAAAAAAAAAAACCTCCTTGGCCCGCTATAGAAGTGTAATATGTTGGTATAAAAACTTTAATTAGCCTTAACTCGGAATAAGACTTTTATTTTCTTTGTAAATTAGCCTGAATCCCTTTAACAACAAAATCGCTGGAGGCGTTAACCCAAGAGAGGGATATATGAATTAGCGTTGCTTACTGTTAACCACCATGGAGAATCATGCCGTTTATAATATGATTCAGTAAATTCTTAAGCAATGTTTAATCAACAGTTTATTCAACCTCCAGACAAATTACAGTGCTTTCCTTTAGTTAAATAAGAGCTTAATGAACCAACACCAATCATCAAGGGCTTGAGATTACAATTTGTGTGTCATTTTCGAACATGGTAATTGATTTTGGTTTAGAAAATATTAATTTCTTAGTACATGCTAAATTTTATTTGTAGTTTTCGCTTACCCAAAGCTTGTTAAAGTAAACAAACAAATTTTCTAGTGGTATAATTATCGTAAAATGATTATATAAATATTAAATTTATTTTGTATACTTAGAATGCGTTTGAGATTATATGAAATGAAGTTCCATAATTTTTTCTACTTTGTAAATCTCATAAAATTTATTTGTGCTCATAGTTATTAAATTATTAGTTTAAAGGAATAAGAATAGTTCAACCAGAATGTAGCATTGTTGAATAAATTAGCAATAGGTTATTTAGAACAAATGAAAATGAAGTAGATAATAAGTTGCATGCATTTAGAGTTAACGGAATATAACAATTTCTATTTGAATTTATATAAACACTTTATTATATTTCTATGTACCTAACTACCGTACTGGAATTCATTTAAAATTAAGATGGGGCATTTAAGTATCTATGTTATTCGTAAACGCAATAAATTAATAAGTTTTTATTTGGAAGAAGGATGGCAAGCTATTTTATGATTATGAAATATTAATAAAGTAATTCCTATGTAGTTTGATTTATTTCTCTTTTAAATGTCTTAGTTCTTTAATAAACCAAATGCAGTTGAGCCTAATTAGCTTTGGAACAGATGAAATTTCTGTTTCTATTTGATGAACACCATACTTGATATTTAACGGTACTATGAAAAGCTGATATCACGTAATAGTTGATACTGGCTTTGGGGGAGGGGATAGAAAATTCGAAATATCTCGGATTCTATGAGTCGGATTATAACATTTTGTGCAAAGAATGTTGTTGAAAATTTAATTTCCTACAACTATGGATTTAATTATGACTGGGGTGTATATTTGTCTGTTAACGCTCTAGCGGTCGCAATTTTTGTTTGATCGTTCCCAAACCTGATATTTGATCGCTTTATGTAAAAAGGGTGATCAAGTTCGTTAGTGGCTGAAAACGGATATGTGGGGGGGGGTATAGAGGGAATTTCGAAAATTCAAAATATCTCCGTTAATATACTTCGGATCGAAAAATGATTTATAAATGTTGTTCTATACATATTTTTTCCGTACCATGTATGCTAACCGAGATATTTATAGTTTATAGTTGTAGGCTTTCAGCTAACCCCCAACACCTACTCATGTCATATTAATAATAAGCTGTTATATCATGAACCACTTCATTACAAGGTTATGTACTAAATACTGTTCTCATTGAACTTTTACTTTGTGAGATATATGAAAATACGTTCTGTTGTCCCTCCCCCTTCCTTTGTACTTGTTTAGTAACATTGGAGTGATTGGGATAAAAAGTATTCTGGTTCATTATAAATTACAGCACTAGCTAATTGGAATAATTGGACGTCTTTTTCTCTCTCCAAGTACACAATATTCTTCACTTCCAACAACACTGCTTTGAAAAAGAAAATATTAAATTAATTAAGGAACATAAGCTCCAGAAAAGTTTTGTTTGCACATGTGCTTTCATTGCATTTTTTGGTCATCTGATTACTCATTACTGGTGAATTCTCAGATTATTCATTACTGTCAAATCCCAATCTTACTTCTTACAAGTGGGACCATGGTTGGACTCCTAACATTGCTGAAAGATACTGTCAGTTGCAAGTAAGATAATTTCGGTTTGGGCTTACTGGGTAATTGTAACTTGAGAGCCCATTAAACAATGTTGCAAAGAAGGTGTTGTATGAAGAGGAAAGGTTGGCAGGATGCTGATGAAGGCGAGGAATGACTCTTGGATGATTGGCCCTAGGTATAAATGGAAGGTGACTAATAAGCCAGGGCTAGCAAGCTATTAACGGGAGGGGGGGGGGCACACCCCTAAGGTAAACACCCCTCACACTCCCTTACTTTCTCTTCTTAATGGCAACCATTAGAAATAGTGATCCCACTAGGACCCCCTAGCCCTAACCCTGTCCAGCATAATCGCTCTCACTCCCTCCCCTGTCCCACCCATATCGCCTTTCCATTAGCTTCGTCTCTCTCTCTCTCTCACTCTCTCTCTCTCTCTCTCTCTCTCTCTCTCTCTCTCTCTCTCTCTCTCTCTCTCTCTCTCTCACCCCCCTCTCTCTCACCCCCCTCTCTCTCACCCTCTCTCTCTCTCTCTCTCTCTCTCTCTCTCTCACCCCCCCCCCTCTCTCTCTCTCTCTCTCTCTCTCTCTCTCTCTCACCCCCGCTCTCTCTCTCTCTCTCTCTCTCTCTCTCTCTCTCTCTCTCTCTCTCTCTCTCTCTCTCTCTCACACCCTCTCTCTCTCTCTCTCTCTCTCTCTCTCTCTCTCTCTCTCTCTCTCTCTCTCTCTCTCTCTCTCTCCCTCTCTCTCTCTCTCTGTGCTTGTGTGTGTGTGTGCACGCACGTGTGTTTCCAAGTCAGAAAAGACAGATACACTGGAGGCATAAAGGGAGTGGTGCCAACGTGCTGATGGGAGGATGAACAGCCAATTGCTTGAGTTCGTAAAATTTGGGCTTTTAAATATTTTCTGCTGCGTTAACGAAAACTACAAGAAATACTTAGTGCCTGTTACCATCTATGAACCTTTTAGCACATTCATCTTAATAAGTAAGAGTTTTGAGAAAGTTCTTCAAATATCCATCTATCTTGGCTAAGAGGTGTTGAAAATGGGGCCCATTCAAAATCGATATTTGAGTATTTCAAATAAAAATAAAAATCAAGCTCGATAATGGATGAATTAGGACTAGTGAGACGGAGGCGAGTTATGAGGGAAGAGGAAACATACATTTAAAAAAAAATCTGCTAATACCACCGTAATAAAAAATACTTGGAGAGAAGAAAACGTCCAATTTTTCAAGTTCAATTCACAAGTTTTTTATTTAAGCGCTAAACGCTTTCAGAGATATAGTCATCTTCAGAGGGTTGCGATCAGGCTGCGGCAAAAGGCAGTGGAAGCTGTAAAAGATGATAATTTCCACAACCAAATCACTTAATTTTGTCGCAAACTTATTACTTTTATTTTAACTCAACTTTTGTTTTATTAACATTTAATTTGATTTTATTTATTTCTTTAGCAGATTTCCCTCAAGGGAAATCAGCTATTGAGGTAATACTCATGACGCGAGTTTCGCCATTTTTTTTTCAAATGTCCTATTATCCTACCTAAGAGATAAGGAAAATGAGGTCCGTTCAAAATTGTGTATATATTGCCGTTATTTTTTGATTGTTTAGTCGTTGTATGTAAAAAAAGAAAGATCAAGTTCGTTAATGGCTGAAATCGGACCAGAGGGAGGGGGATTTAGAGGGGGGGGGGAGATACTTTGAAAATTCAAAATATCTCCGTTACTATACGTCGGATCGACAAAAGCATAGAATTAAACTTATCGTGAATTAAATGTGCTATAAATATTGTTATATACATTTATTCTCTATCTTGTATATTAACCTTGATATTTGCATTTTTCACTTTTACTCAAGTTACATAAACAATACTCGGTTATGTAATAAACCACAATATTCGAAGCTTCAATACCAAATACTGTTTTCAAGAGCCTTTATTATACGAGATTCATGCAACTATGTTCTGGTGACCTCTCCCCTACCTTAAGTTTTTGGACTACTTAAATTTCATTGATTGAGATAAAAATTATTCTGATCCATTGTAAATTACAGTACTAGTTATAGTAAATCTTTGTTTACATTTCAGAAGTTTCCTCTCGGGAGGTTTCTTATTATCGTTTTTATTTATTCACTTAATATTCACGGTGATGTTGTGTTACCAGTATGTGTAATTATCTATCGTTAAACTCCGTTGGGAAATCTGCTTAGTTTACGCACCCCCCGCCTGACGTTCTTTTTCTAATGTCATGTGATTGAAGATTTAACTGTGAAGGCAGAAAGTCACCATGGGCAAGCAACCGCACTTAATTCTTTATAAGTTTTTCTTCACACTCTGCTTGACTTTTCGCTCTCCAGAGCTCGCAAATTTTGAGATTAAAATTAAACTTCTTATTTAAACGTTTATCCGTGAATGATTAAGTTTAGGGAGGGGTTTATTGCTGCGTTAAATCGAAAGTTCTAAAATACATTCGAAAAATGTAAATAAGAGTTAATACATATATATAGATATACAAGTTCTGATTTGCTTTCGAATTTTCACCTATTTCTATACCAAATTCAGTCATTCATTTCCTATTGATCACCATCTATACTCATCACCAAAGTTTTTTTTTTTTAATGTTCACTTATAAAATAATTATCTATTTCACTCTTGTTATTTGTCATTGTTTTTCGTATTTCTTATTATTATTTGTTGTTATCTCTTATCTATGTTACTTTTGTTATTTCACGTAGCACAATTCTTGACTTTGGAAAGGGCAAATCGCATAAATTTAAAAAATATATTTTTATATATCGAATAAAACCTAAGTCTGGTATTGATCAAATACTGCCATACCAAAGAAATAATATCACTTCATTCTTCATATGACATGAGTTGTAGTGGGGGGTTTACTGAAGGCATTTAACTAAAAAAATACTACATCTCAGTTAATATTCGAGATTGAGAAAAAATGTATAGAGGAACATTTATAGGAAATTCGTTTTGCAGGAAAATTGAATACATAAGATTTTTCTGTCGGAGTCAAATAGCGAAGATACTTGGAATTAATAAGTTTTCAGCCTTTAGTGTAATTGATCGTTAGTTATACATGAAAAGCTTAAATATGGAGTTTAGTGTAGTTTTGAGTATATATATATATATATATATATATATATATATATACACACACACACACACACACACACACACACACACACACACACACACACACACACACACACACACACACACACACACACACACACACACACACACACACATACATACAGACACACACACCCAGAAACAGTCAAACACATTTTTGAACTGGCTTCATTTTATTGTTGTCATCTCTTTGGTAGGATCGTTGGCCTTTTGAAGAACTCAATTTTTGAGGTTCTTGTTGATGAAGGAAGTCACAAGGAATCCTTGGTTGAAGCAAGTTGCACTGTGAAAGGACACTGATGATGGAGCGAGTGCTCTGAAAGCGCCTACTAAAACATTTGTGGAGCAAGGAGGTTTTAAGCGCTTTCATTTCTTCTTTCCTGTGATTAGTGACGAAATGTTTCAGAAATAGCTGATTTTTCAGTTAAAATGTAGTAGGTTGTAAGAACCGAGACGGTTAATGAAGAATGAGATACAGTTAAAACTAGGGATTGAGGATTTATCTGAACCGTAATAGAGCACGGTGTGAGAATAGGAGCAGAACTCTTAGAGCAATCAGCGTTCCCTATAGCATCTGTCTACACTAGCTGCAGGTTCTTCCTTTCACTCCCTCTATTATTGTTCCTAATTGTGACAATAGAGGGAATTAGCGGTGATTTGCACCGTGAGAACAGATCCACCCAGATGGCAGCCGCCCACCACCCACAACAGTACTGGCCGGCTTAGCCTCCCCTCGCCATGCCCAGAGAGAGAGCCTGCATAGGGGCAACGGCTCTAATTGATATTTCATCCTAGGCTCAAGATTAACAGGAGAGCTATAAGCGAATGTGGGCCTGTCAGATGTACTGCTAGCTAGATTGGCTCCGCTTAGGGCAAACACCGCCGCCTTCTCATTTCCTCTATCATAATCATCCCTATTGCCCTCTCTCTCCCTCTCTCTACTGTCTATCTCACTCCCTCCCTCACTCAGCAACGCAATACCAAAGCAGAGCAAATGTTTAGCACGTCACACTAATATCGTTCCCCGCTTTACCTACATTAAGCTAGCATCCGTTCTGGACCAAATCTAATGCGTTCTGGCCTAATAAGGCCTCAGAAGAGCTAATACAACTTCTTGTAAAATCTACAAAACACCAGGCATTTCGTACATCAAAGAATATACAGACAAAAACCTCATTAATGCTTCTAAACGTTTGTGCTAAACATAACTAACGTCGCCTCATCGACGGATGTAGACTGCTTAACAGATGAATGTCGTCATATGAAAGAGGCATTAATAGAACAAACAAACAGACGTGGGCACCATATATGTCTTCCTCGTAGTCATTTTAAATTAAATTAGTATGATGCTGTGTTACACTACATTTAAACTCCTTTCACTTGAATGTAGTGTGCAATAACCTCGTTCCAAAGCATTGGAGCGAAAAATGTCATAGATGATAATTTATAGGCCATTTTATGAAAATAAAAAAAAGGTCCTATACATCTTTGTTGTATCTCTAATATGAAATGAGAAATTTACAATTTTTTTTTACATCGTTGCTAAACCGCCTTCTCCACCTTAGTCGATTTGAATCGAACTGAAAGATCCACTACTGAACGGTATTACAATTCTAACAATTGAGTTACATATGCACGTACATAATGCAATGATAAACAAAAAACCCTACATAATGTTTTTCTTGCCTCTAGTTCGTATGGATAAATTTTATATTCGTTCTCCTCAGGCATTTTCGATCAAAAGAAGAGGCGCTTAACTAGATGTTAGAGCAGTCTCAAATCTATTGTTGCGTTTTATTACAAAACCAGTAATAAATGTTGTTAATAAGAGTTCTTTTGGATTGCAAAATTAAACATACACAATTTTCACAGTTTTTACCACTGCACAATTTATTTAACTATGCACGATACACTTGGTTAATTATTCTTAATTACTACTCCCAGTATGCACTGATAGCGTCACTGTTCTTGTTATTACACAGTCCAATAATTCACTCACGGTCACTGAACTTCACATAAAAGACGGCACTGCACTGTCTTAAACACGGCACTATAATGTTACTTACAGAGTCACGGCACAACACTGTTCTTCTTATAAAAACACTTTACCGCACTGCACTAAGTCGCACTGTAGCACTGATGTGATCATCAAGACAGCTGAGAATAAACTAAACTTGTCGGCCGAGTTGTACACGCTTATATAGAGGAGCGGCAAAACATCAAAAGATGAGGCCGAGACCCTTCCAGGAAGGACTGGTAGGGACTAGGCCGGGCTCGACCATTAGCGGCACCCTTTGATCTCCCCCGCACTCCCCAAGCACGTGAACATCTCTGTCCAATTCTTTCAAGTATTTAATTTTCACTACAATATATTGAGGCTAGACGTTTTTGAGTTGCACAAGATTCCTAGACGCGTCACGCCAAAACTAGTTGAAATTTGTTTAGGGGGACTCATTTTCACACACTTGGTAAATTATTTGTCACAATTAATTACAATATACTGTTATATTCACGTTCTTATTACACATCACAATAACTGAAGATCACTCGATTCACTGATGTTCTCAAAGAAAACTCCACTGAACTAATGTTCACTGAAAACTGCTCTGAACTGATGTTCACTAAAAACTACACTGATCGCAATGATTTTCAATTAAAAAAAAACTGAAAACTGAACCTCACTCCCGGGCGAGCTCTCTGAATGGTCGGAGACGGCGGCATTGTAGCCTAGAAGATTCTAGATTCCCGCTACATCTACCCGATCATTTGCAGGGATCCCCTCATTTTCTTAGTACTTGAATACGTGATTTACTATTCGTAATTTTCGCAACACTGCTGCCCACATAGGCCTTTTCATCCCGAATAGGCTCAAAATCGCCTTTGCGATATTTGGCTAGTTACTCTAGGTGAACCACTTTCATTTTAGATCTCGGATTGAGATATCTCTGTATCCTGCAACCACGTCATTCAATTTCTTGATCACCTTATACTGGGTAAATTGTAGAACCATTTGTCCATACCTGGCTTTTATCTTATCACTGGGTATTTTAATGCGGTTATGGACAAACTCATGTGGTTCATTACGAATGGAGAGTGGTTCCATTGACGGGCCAACCGTGTTTGAGTCCAAATTCCAAATCCGCT
The DNA here is from genome assembly GCA_019009955.1 of Riptortus pedestris. NCBI lineage: Eukaryota > Metazoa > Arthropoda > Insecta > Hemiptera > Alydidae > Riptortus > Riptortus pedestris. The sequence goes on from CM032233.1 coordinate 31,734,115, forward strand.
GGCAGTTTTAAGTCTGTTCCAAATACGAATTTTGCTGGAGTACGTGATGAGGACTCATTGACGGCTGACCGATTTGCAAGTAGAAATATGGGTATATGCTCAACCAAATCTCTTTGATTTGACCCCTTTTCTGAGATATCCCTCGTTTGTCTGATTGAGGTTTTCTATCATGCGATCAGACTGTGGATGTAGCAGTGTCGTTCTCTTTTTGATGCAATATAAGTCACAGATCTCTTTAAATATGGCCGATTCGAAATTTCGTCCCTGGTCAGAAAGCAGTGTTATTGGAACCCCGCATCGGCACACCCAATTATTTACAAACGCATCCACCACCGTTTTGGACTCCTGGTTTGGAATGGCATACTCTTCGGACCATTTTCTGAAATAATCCATTACGACTAGTACATACCGGTTTCCAGCCTCACTGACAGGGAATGGACCTGCAACATCGCTATCCACTCGAAAGGGGCACCGTTGTACTGCTGAAAACTTCTTCTCGTTGGACCCTTGGTCGCAAAGCACTGTTCGTAATTAGCTATCCGATTGGCTACAGATTACTGGCATCTCACCCAATAACATCGTTGTCTTATCTTTTCCAGAGTTTTTGTAATGCCCAAATTGCCACCGCTGGGACCATTATGGAAATGCTTCATTACCACATCACTCGTGGAAATAGGCACAAGAATTAGGTCGGTTGTGGTTTTTCCATTTGTACTTTTCCAAGATCGATATAAGCAGCAACCTACCAATTTTAGGCCATTCCGCTGGACCCAGTATAATTTTGCAAGTGGGCTTTCTGGCGATATTTCATTTTGGGTCGGTCTTCTATTGTCCTCCTTAGCTGTTATACCATTCGCCAGAATAGGGTCACCTTTCTGCGCCTTCACATATGTAAGTCTGAGCCAATATAGGTAAGCCTATATAGGTAACAATAACGCCTTACTTTTTCTCGGCTTGTGTAGAATGCATGAATTCTAAATAGCATGACCGTCTTGAAAGAGTATCCGCGTTATTGTGATTTCCCCCATTTCCAAGCTCAATACTAAAGGTTTCCATCTGAGGTGGTAATTTCTGGCGTCCGACGGTAAATAGCTTCCTTAGATCATTATTTGCTGCCCCCTGTGCAGACCAATAACGTGAACAATCATGAAGTCTGTACCGATGATAACTTCATCCACTATGTCGGCAACAACGAATACATGATCAGAGCTGATATTGGCGGTAGTCAGCCTAACTTCCATATACGGTCGCTGGATCCCCAGTAGCAGTGTGCAGTCGTACATTATTTAACGCCTCCACTGCTGATTTTAGGGTTATTCGCCCGTTCGTTGTCCCTCATTGGCAGTCCAGTTCTTAAACTTTTCCTTGGTGCTTTGCAGTTTCGTTGAAAATGGCTCACCTTAACGCAGTTGAAACATTTGGTGGACGATTTATTCCTTTGTTCCTCTAGTATTCGCTTGTCCACCTTTTCTATGTCGCTCCTTTTGTCTCTGTTATTTTGTAAACTAGTCTCAAGACGTCTCACCTTATAGACTTGTGGCTTAGACATGACTTTTGTGGTTTCCTGGGCCAGCGCGTAAGAGATGGTTTAAGCAAAGGACAACTGCATAACGCACACCGCATATTTAACACCTAGATCCCGTATGCCATTCACAAATGCTTCAATCTTAAACTGATCCAGGAACGGATGATTGTCACCCGGGTAAGTCAACTGCACAAGGCGTTCAATTTCCATGGCAAAATCTTGCAGCGTCTCATTAGGTTTCTGCAATATGCCCCGAAATTCCATCCTGTAAAGTTCTCGCTTTTGATCGCCACCGTACTTGCGCTGTAATGTCACTTTTGTGCCCTCATAATTATTCCTGCAAGCGGACGGTAAACTTTCCAATTTTTCTGCTGCTGTTCCCGTCAATATCAGAATTAGTTATATCGCTTTTTCTTCATTATTCCATCCATTTTTCTAGCCACTGTCTCAAATTTTAACTGGACCTTTATCTTGCTGAACTGCTCTGAAACGACTCTCACCGGACCCTATCGAACATTTAAATTATCCATTTAAAGTCTTAGCTCATGTATTTCATCGTCGACCTTACTTTCTAGTCTGGACATTTTCTTTTCAACATTATTCTTAATGCCGCTGAGTTTTTCATTAAACACTCTACTCTCAGTTCTATGGGTTTCACTCATTTCTGACTTCGGTTAAATCTGTTTCGCTGTTTAATCTAGAAGATGCAAATTTTCTGTTTATTTTCCATCATAGCTGCCAAAATGGCTTTTAATTCCAAATTGCTGCTCGTGATAGGGGTACTAAGAACAATATCCACAAACTCATATGTACTTACGCCAATACCTCATTTTTGGAATTCATATATCAACCGTTATTGAAGTTCAGCCTTACTTCCTGCAATCGGCAGACCCAGTTTACCCAGCTCCTTTTTCAGGTGTTATCATATAAAACCTAAAACAAAAACGAAACGAGGAATAAATGAAATTATTTTTCTCAAATGGCAACCATTAAAGCTAATTTAATGTCCAATACTATACCTGGTTGTAAAAAGTCATTGATATTTAAAATTAGAGTAAATATAGACCTTTTTGAAACCTTTAAAACTGACTCCTTTGCCCAGGACGGCGTATACTATAATTATTTCACTCAAACAAAGTACATCATCTCACAATATAATACTAATTACTCCTTCAGTAAAAACCTTATCTAAACTAATCGCTAACGTGAGATCTTAGTAAAATCATATTTTAACGTGAAAATTCCATTTAGAAGGAGTGATGATTTACTGAAATAATCGAAATACAAATATCTCCTGTAACTCGATATTTTGAAAGACTTATTTCGAAAAATTATTGTTATAGAACTATACATTGCAAAAATGACCCACTTTTTGACTCGATGAACTATAACAGCATACAACTTAACTTCTAAACTTCTTGTCCCCTTGCTCCGATTTGGACTAAAACGAATTTGATTTTCAAATTACCTCGGAACGTTAAACGAGTTGGGTTACAAGGAAATAATTATTATTACCAAATAGCTGCTAGAGCGTTTAGATACATATGTGTAAGTTTGAAGGGACTTCATTTCTGTCATCTATTAAGCAGAATTGACGGTCATTTGAAGACATTTTTCTAAACTAGCTTCATGAGTTTTATCTGCAAAAGTAAGCATTCCTCGAAACGCTATGGAGCATATTTAAAAATGTATTAATATATTGTAGGAATTTACAAATTTATTATTAATCTTGTAAGTTAAGAAATTGGCGTGTTGTTTAGCGTATAAATGAATTATTGTCGAATTTGAATGTTTTCGTAGTCAACGTAAGTACATTAAAATAAAATTAAAATTTATAATATCAAAAATAATTTTTTTTTTCTTATTTGGTTGGGGTAGTAGACTTTTCTGGACCCTAAAGGTGATTTCAGCTCAGAGTTTATTCGCAGTGAGTGATCAACTCAACGCACAAATCCCCTAAAACCATGGAGGGGACCTTGATTGAGTGGCCTAACGATTGACGGGTCTCAGTTGAATGCTCTACCACTTAGCTATTGGAGTCCCACTAGATATAATAGGCACCAGATATTTGTTTTTATTGGGTTGTAATCAAAGAAAAATTAATTATGTTTAACTATGACAGTCAGGATAATATGTGCATATAAATATATATACACACACTCAGGCGCGCGCGCACACACACACACACACACACACACACACACACACACACACATGGATATATATATATATATATATATATATATATATATATATATATATATATATATATATATGTCTGTTACCTCTCAGATGTAGCAATTTTTGCTTGATCGTTACCAAACACGACATTTAAATGTTTTATGTAAAAATAAAGACCCGTTAATGGTGGAAATCGGTCTGGCAGGGGGGAGGTAGATTGCAGCAATTCGAAATATCTTTGTTATTATGCGTCGGACCGAAAAATTGTATAAAACCAATTTTATTCAAAATATAATTGCCTATGAATATTGTAACATACATATTTTCTCTATTATGAATATTAACTTGGATATTTGAATTTTAGCAGATTTCCCTTAAGGGAAATCAGCTATTGAGGATATACTCATGGCAGAATTTTCGAAAATTTTCTTCAAATGTAAAACTGTCTATATATATATATATATATATATATATATATATATATATATATATATATATATATATATATATATATATATATATATATATATATATATATATATATAAGTGTATCTATATATTTGTCTGTTACCGCTCTAGCGGTCGAAATTTTTGTTTGATCGTTACCAAACTCGATATTTAGTCGTTTTATGTAAAAAGAAAGATCAAGTTCGTTAACGGCTGAAATCGGACCAGTGGGAGGGGGGGTTTAGACGGGAGGATTTTCGAAAATTCGAAATATCTCCGTTACTGTACATCGGATCGAAAAATTGTACAGAATAAATCTTATTGAAAACTAAATTTGCTATAAATATTTTTATATACATTATTCTCTATCTTGAATATTAACCGAGATATTTGCATTTGTATTGTGTGCGTGGTCGGCAGGAGTCGGCTATGTTCGGGACTATCCTCCAAGAGCTAGTGCGGCCGTTTCTGTAACTATTCGTCCCTCGTAAATAGTTCTAGAGATACCTTTCTACTACTGTTATTATTAGGCAGATTTCTCTATTGTAAAACTTCACGTGGGAAATATGCTTTGTTTATGCAGCCCCTGCGTGACGGACTTTATTTTAGTTTTTCAATCCTCAGTAAACACTCGCTTCAACTCATCTCACATTAATATTAAGCTGTTATATCACGAACCACTTTATTCTAAGCTTAAATACCAAATATTGTTTTCAAGAGACCTGCGTGATGGTCTTTTAGTAGATTATATTGATTATTAACCCAGATATTAGCATTCATTAGTTTTCTGCCTCCAGTAAACCCCCATTCCGACTCATTTCATATTAATAATAAGCTGTTATGTTATGAAGCACTTTATTTGGAGCCTAAATACCAAATATTGTTCTCATTCGACCTTTACGTTTTGAGATAAATACAAATACGTGAGTAATCTGCTTAATTAACGCAGCCCCTGCGTGACGGACTTTTATATTTTTGGCATTCTGTTAGTTTAGAAACATTATATTTAGTTTCCTTGTTTTTATGTGGTTTTTCTACGACAGTAACTTTTACTAATGTTTTCCTCATATATCTACATTATTAGTTCCACATTTCCTTAATGTGCTTAGCTATGCTGGATTTATTTAAAGGGGGCAAACATCTTTAATTCGTCATTGATGTTGTATTTTTCTGGATTTTTATACTGAATTCTTACTCGTTGGTACTAATGTTTGTTTAATAATATTTGAGGATCTATTGAGGTCGTACTTATGACGCGATTTTCTAAATTTTTCTTCAAATGTCCATCGATCAGTACCTAGGAGATGACGAAAATGAGGTCCGTTCAAAACTGTATATATTTATATATGTATATATATATATATATAGATATATATATGTCTGTTACCGCTATACCGGTCGCAATTATTATTTAATCATTACCATACTCGATATTTGTCATCTTATGTAAAAAGAAAGATGAAGTTCGTTAACGGCTAAAATCGGACGAGGGGGAGGGTGGGTTTAGAGGGCAGGAATTTCGAAAATTTGCAATATCTATACTATACGTCAGAACGAAAAATTAGAAGAATTATATGAACAATCATATTGCAAATTAAATTTACTATAAACATTATTCTATACATATTTTCCGTATAATACGCATTAACCTAGATAATTGGATTTTATAGTTCTCTACTTTAAGTAACACCCCACTCCAACTAGTTCTTAATAATAATAAGCTGTTATATCATGAAACACTTCATTACAAGGTTAAATACCAAATATTATTTTCAAAAAACCGTTATTATACGAGAAACAAACAAATATTTTCTGTTCAGTATTAGGAGTATCAAGAAGACGATAAAAATTAAAATAAACAACAAATATTACATACTTTAATTTCCAATGGGAAATTTATGAAAATAGAGTTTCATACGAGTGTGTGAAACGCAACAACTTGAGCGAGGGGAGGCTGTAAGTTATATCTGATTGATATTGGGTTGTGATTAGATGGAGGTCTCCTTCATGTCACTATCCAGGTTTATGAGCTGTTTGAGCTCAAGATTAGCTAGCCTCTACGCCTATCTTATCCTCAATAACTGACGGCTTACACTCCCACACTATATACTATCAGCATGTATATATATATATATAAAACACCTAATTCAAAAAATGCTTTTATTTAAAAAATAAAAACTTTAGTTTTCAAAAATCCCTGAGGCGTTTCGAGCCAGTGTTCTCTTTCAACCACACCAAATTCCACATTCGTTCACGCAAGGGCTGATATATATATATATATATATATATATATATATATATATATATATAATTGTAACTTCTGTCTGAACCTTGATTTTTGTTTCGATATTTCAGGATACTTTTTCGTTTCACATGCCACATAGACACGATGTCTGAAATTTCGTGTCTGTTTGTTTGTTACCGTTTCACACATAAACGGCTGAACTGAATTTTATGAAAGTAGTTACGAATATTACTATTAACTGAACATAGGCTATAGGCTATACTAATATTCCCTGAGACGGACAGGAGTAGGGGTTATAAGGGAGGCCTGCAATTAAAAATAGTGATATTTCGTTTCCTACTGGTTTTTCTGCAAATAAGCACATACCAAAAGTTGTTTATTTAGAGTAGCCTTTGTTATACACACTCACTAATAGTTCATCGATTGCCCAGAATGCTGTAAAATTTAATGAAAGTAAAAACTCAGGCAGCCATGCTTTGAATAACATTCACACTCATGATTCTGCCTAAATATTTCCTTAGCAAAGCAACCTCAGTAATGGTTCTTAAGAACTATGAATGATTGCAATCCATGATTAAGATTAATATTCTCTGCGATATTTTCAACAATGCTGCCGGGTTAATCAGGAATTTTCTTTTCTTTTTAATATTCAGGGCTAAAAAATTCTATAAGTTAGCTTTAGTTGGCAAATATTTACGTATATGACCTAAACAAGGAGAGGGGGGAATGCAAAAGTATAGTGCCCATAAAAACCTTGTCAAAAAAGAAAAATACCCTCATCATTCTGCCTCTAATGATTTACCGAGCGTAGCCGGGTACCTTATCTAGTGTATATATATATATATATATATATATATATATATATATATATATATATTTCTGTTACCACTCTAGCGGCAAATATTATTTTATCGTTACCAAACTTGATATATAATAGTTTCAAGAAAACTAAAGATCAAGTTCGTTAACGGCTGAAATCTGAGCAGGAGAAGAGGGGTTTTAGTGGAGCAGAATTTTCAAAATTCGAAATATCTTCGTTACTATACGTCCGGATCAAAGAATTGTATAGAACGAATCTTATTACACATTAATTGTACTATAATTATTATTGTGTACATTTATTCTCTATCTTGAATATTAACCGAGATATTTGCCTTTTCCAGTTTTCAGCCTTCAAAAACGCCCACTTCTACTCAAGCCACATAAACAATACTCTGTTATATAATAAGCCACTTTATTTACAATTAAATACAAAATATTGTATTCAAGAAAAGTTTATTACACGAGATACATGGAAATATGTTCTGTTGACCCCCCCCCCCGGTCTTAAGCTCTTGGACTACTAAAATTTGAAAGATTGAGATAAAAATTATTCTGATTCATTTTAAATTACAGTACTAGATATAGTAAATATTTTTGAATGAAATGAATATATTATATTTAGGCAAATTTCAGTGATACATTTTTCTTTAGGGTGAAGAATATTTCTATCTCTCTGTTCAGCTGTGAGTGGTTGGCAGACCTGTTTCTTTACAAATCAGACGCTTTCCGTTGTGAGGTCATTTAAATTGACTAAAATATTTCTCATTACTGTTTGTATTTATTCACTTAATATTCACTGTGGCGTTAAATGGTACCAGTATGTAGGTTTATATATTGCAAAACGTCACAATCTGCTTAGTTTACGCAGCCCCTGCGTGACGGACACACACACACACACACACACACACACACACACACACACACACACACACATATATATATATATATATATATATATATATATATATATACATATATATATATATATATATATATATATATATATATATATATAAAATTTTTAACGGACCTCATTTTCGGCATCTCTTGAGTAGGATTGATGGACATTTGAAGAAATTTTTCGAAATTCGCGTCATGAGTACGGCCTCAATAGCTGATTTCCATTAAGGTAAATCTCCTAATTATCTTGTATAGTTTAACTATTGAAGTCTTAAATTAATGTATATAATGCATAAAGTTGGATGTAATAAAAAATAAATGTTAGGCCAAGTCAACTTTTTGAATATTCCTAATATTTTTATTACCTATAAGATTTCTATCCTTCAGTTATAGGAGCATTATGGTGGTAATTTCTAAGAAATAAACCACTATCATGAAAGATATTCTTATCTCTCTTCTTGCTTTCTTGTCTGCCTCTAATCTTTCTAGGTCTCTTTATATTTCTATAAGGACCTACTATTTCGTTTTGTGTTAGGGTTTGCCTATTTATTTTTATTGTCTATTTAATTGTTTAATGTTTCTTTCATGCTTCCAAGATTTGATTCTGCTGAAAATACAACTCGATATTTCAAGGTTTCATGAAAAACTGAATATTATAATAGGCAATGGCTGAAATCGACCTAGTTAGAGGGGTGGGGTTTAGGGAGGGAATTATTGAGAATTCCTAAAATCTCGGTTAATGTGAGTCGGATAAAACATTGTACATAAGCAATCTTTTATTTGATGGATATTTGTTCAAACGACGTTTGTCAGAAGAAGGACTTGGCTTCACAGGCGTATCCGAAGAGTGTTTAGAATACACTAAGGTTACACGACGTTTAGTTCATACGATGTTTTGGACTTTCATCCATTTATCAAACGAACTGTTTGTCACATATCAGTAAATTCTGTTTACTCAACTTTGTACGAGGCTAACGTTTGGAGCGAAAAGCTCATTTATAGCACACGCCTAGCTGAAGAGATCCGAATGATCGAAACGACGTTTCCCAATCGTATCATTACTGAAAGAAACTTAATTTTCACGGTTATACACCGATTGACTTGTTTCGGTTGGTGGGACTTTGGTGGCTAGTTTTCGTACTTACGGTAACTCATCAGCAACGCGAAGAAGCGTTGGAACGATTGGATTAATGCTGAACTGCCTTGTTTTAAATATTTGTTCAAACGACATTTTTCAAAAGAACTTGTGTCGAAGAACTTGTGGTGGCTTCACAGCCGTAACCGAAGAGTTTAAAATACCCAAATTGTTACACGACGTTTACTTCATTCGATGTTTTGGACTTTCGAATTTATCAAACGAACTGTTTGTCACATACACTCACATAAACACAAACACTCGCGTGTAACCACTCAGTCACGCGAACACACACACATATATATATATATGAACTTTTTATATAAAAATTATAGAATTCTTACTTTATATTATTTACATTACTCTTTTCCTGCAATTGTATACGATTAACTCTCAAATAACTTTAGAGGAAGATATTTGCTTTGATACGATGAATTATCACACGCTGTAAAGTGGCATTTGTGCAATTATCTTGCTTCACATGCATTTACTATCTATTATTATATCTGATAAAAAATTCATTACGTGCGAGTAAGTGGCCCTCGCTTGTATTTTTGGCATATGCTGTTGTACAATATGGCTCACGCAAAATCTTTATCCCCAGTACCTAGGTTCATCCACACTTTAAGTGAATAAAGCTCGTCGACAATGTACGTTTACACAGATTTCCTATAAGAGGACATTTCTTTCCTGGAGATTATCAAAATGAGGCCCGTTCAAAACTATATATACTTGTCTGTTAACGCACTAGCAGTCGGAATGTTGTTTAATCGTTAGCAAAATCGATAATTAAACATTGTATGTAAAATTAAAGATCAAGTTTGCTGAAATCGGATCAGTAGGAGGGGGATGGTTTAATGGGAGATTTGGAATATTCCATATATTTCCGTTATTATAAGTCGGATCGAAAAAGTGTACAACACTAATCTTACTACACATTTAATTTTCTATGAATATTGTTATAAAACATGTTTTCTATTTTTCGAAAATTAAGTTGCGTTTATTAGTTTAAAGCCTTCAGTGAATCCCCTCTTTTAGTCATCGCACGTTAACTGTAAGCGAATATATATCATGAAAATTCTCATTCAAAGCTTATATACCTATATTCTTTTGAATGAACTTTTATTATGTGAAATAAATGCAAATTCATTGTGATGAAGTCGTCAATTGTGGTTTAACGTTCTTGACTCGAAAGTGTTTATTTGAGATATATTATGCTCGATATTTAATCGTTTCTTTCAACACTAAAGATTATATTTAATAATGGCTGAAATCGGATCAGGAATAGGGGGTTGGGTTAGAGAAAGGTGAATTCCCAAATTCTGCTTAGTTAGTAGCCCCTGCGTACGGGCTTGTCATACATCAAGCTACTACCTCTAAGCCATATAATCAGGCTCTCACGAAGAACTCTTCCATGTTCTTCATTCCATTATTACTAGAAACTAATCTATTCAAATCACTAATGATCTTTTACGTTCTTAATAACAAATTTAAGTATTAATAGATACTACTTGACTATAGACATAAATTTAGGAGTATTTTTATAAACCGTTAACTATTTATTTGGGCTTTCATTCAAAAAATAAACAAATATAAATATAAAATATATACAATAAACCATTATTTTACTCAAGTAATATTTTGAGGCTCAAAATAACTCCTTACATAATAGTTTATGGGCACACTAACTCCAAAATTGATCCAAGGAGACATTATTATTAAAGTTGCATGTACTCTGAGAAGGAGTTCAGCCGACCTACTTGCCACAAAACAAAATAAAGAACAATAATATAATGAATTAAAAAAAAGCGTAAAGAATAAATAAGGGAAGCATGAATAATGCCACCACGTCCTTTGGAAACCACCATGTCCATTGGAAATTGTTCGTCAAGAGGATTTCCTCTTCTAGCCTCAGCCAATGCCCTGTTTTCCACACAATTGTCCATTCCTCACTGCAAACACGCCCCAGAATGTCCAGGAACCATGAATAACCACGATTCTGAACCACTGCATTGCCGTACTGCTCATGCCAAAATCCCGCAATCCGTTGGCACTCTTCTTACACCAGACACCTTTGTAAGACAGGGTCACTGGGAGTACCCGGACCAAGCCTGGCTCAACCTCGGCGAGCTGGGCAACCGCCCTCTTCAGCTCCAACCTGTCATCATATTTCCCTTTCTTCCTTTGAAATATATCCTCCAATAGTCCCGCTGCACTAACGATATGAACATCAATAATTGCCACACTTGTCCTGCACTTCACAATTACATCTGGCCGAAAGGATCCAATAGAGGTTACAAATAAATGTTCGTACCAGGTCCTGGCATTATAAAGCCCTGCCTTACAAAGCGAACCACTTCATTATGGCCGCGGATTCGATGTCTCTTGGTTACAATACAGTATTCTAAAACATGAGCAGCCGTTTCCAATACAACCACAGCCAGATCGGCACATGGCAATCCTAACCTATCCGGCTTACCATAAGATGTCCTCACCCGGGTAGGAATAGCCACTCCAACAATCTTATTAAAGACTACAAAATACCTTCCAGTTAAATCTTCCACTCTTGAACGTGTCCATACTCTAGAAGCTGGAACCTTACCACATTCACTCATGTCCTTGGAGTCTACAATTGCATACTATTCATTCATAAAAAGTAGGTCCTCAGAGCCTCTTACTTCTGCTGCGGCTTCAATGAGCCCCTGTCAAGATTATTATTATTTATTTATTTATTAACGTCCACTTTTTGCAACATAGGCTAATCGGGGCGGGTTATCTACAGGTTACCACTCTTTTCTAGCCAGAGTGGGATTTTAGGACGTTATTTAATGAATTTCGTCACTAAATAATTTCCTTTGCCCAGGCGAGAATCGAACTCGCAACTCTAGGTTTCCCATATGAGATAAAGGTCAACGCTTTAACTCGCATGGCTAACCTGAGCCCCCAATGTCAAGATTAGACATTACAGTCCTCCAATCAGGTACCATTGCCTCCGCACCATGAGGGGGAAAAGGAATGGCAACGTAGAGCCAAACATCAACGCTAATGGCACGTACAGGATGTTTCGAGATCCTTAGCCTAAACACTTGACATACCTAGACGACCCCCCGAGGATCTAAGGTCCAGGCCGACACACTTCTCTGGATTTAGCTCCAAACCACAATCCGATACCCTGACGGTGCCTAAAAAGAACCCAACTCGTGTTTTGGAAGCCTCGATTACGGGGTCCATGACCATATTATACAAGATCGGAGATAGAGGGCCACCCTGTCTGACACCACGTCCAGGCAGAATGTTCCCCGAACACCGCCCTCTAGCCCAAATCACTGAGTTTCCCCCCAAATAGACACCATCATGTTATTTACAGTATCCCACAGGCAGACCCGTCGCCCTGGCAACAGCCGGATCGTATTGTAAATTTCGTATTTAATAAGTGCACACAAATCCTATTTAATAAGTTCACACATAAATAAGCTAAAGCAAGAAGATGAAAACACATACGTAGCTTTCTCTTTGTTATTTATTTCCTTCTTCATGTTTTCACTCTCTCTCTCTCTCTCTCTCTCTCTCACCACACACACACACACACACACACACTCAAGCATATATATATATATATATATATATATATATATATATATATAACAGATTTGTGTGTGTGTTTGTGTGTGTGTGTGTGTGTACGTACTATAGATTAATAAAAGGAGAAGAAGTGAAGTGTTCGTTGGCCTGATCATACCATGTGTTCAGGAAAATTTATTTAATTACTAATTTCCGTAATTTGCAAAACAGTCAAAACTATTGTATAACAGGCATTCCATCAATAAATCCTTTCGACGCTACTTGCATTCCAAGTACTTGAATGTGATTATATTCTTTCAGTTCAATTGGAATACAATTAAACGAGAGTAGTTGTAAATGGGAAAGAAAACACAGTGGCTGACTGGGTGAATCTCTTAACAAACAGAGAGAACGCTGATAAATGACTGTTTTCACACGGACAACACGTCCTCTAAATTTTTGTTTGATTAAATATAAGATAAGAGAGTGTAAATGAGCGATGTTTTTCCGAGTGGTCCACGGATAAGAGAGGCGGGGGAGGGGACGGCTGGATTGGATAGGGCAAAGCAAACATTGGTAGGGGGGCCCTCCTAGTCAATATTTGGGCGGCTACTGTTATTAGCTAGTGTCCCATCAGGAATAAATATTCAGCTGGGAGCCTATGGCTTTTTCCCTCCTAGTCTACTTTATACAAATTATATTTGCACTATGAATCGTTTACGTTTCACCTAAATAATCTATTTGATAAGCAATTACCCCCCTCCGCTCATCCACTAAATCCTACCAAAATTATTTCCCCTGTGTACTTTAACAATTCCATAACTGAATTAATTAAGATATTACGGATTGCAAACGTTAGAGCATCATCTGCGCACAAATTGATTCATAAAATGTTGTCAAGCTGGAACTGCTAAAGTTTCTAGTTCAATTTGTTGGGCTTAATTTGTCTCTATAAAATACGAGTATTAATTTGTATAAAATAATGCTATTTGTCAGCATTAGATTTCCTTTGTGAGAAATCAGCTATTGAGGCGGACACGATTTTTGAACAATTTCTTCAAATGCCAACTGATCCAATGCAGAACATGACGTAAAGAGGTCAATTCACCACTATATATATACATATATATAAACACAGTAAAGTGGCAAGTGTGTAATTATCTTGATCTACATGCATTGTCTCTGTATTATTTTATCTGATAAGAAATTCATTACGTGTTAGTAAATGGTCTTCGCTCTTCTACAATTACTGCTCGATGTACGTTTTAACAGATTTCCTATAACGGAAATCAACTATTCAGGTTGTACTCATGACGATATTTCTTCCCTGGAGATTACCAAAATGAGGGCTATATATATATATATATATATATATATATATATATATATATATATATATATATATATATTCTAGCTAAAGTTACCGGCTTCGGTAAATGTTTACAACTACCTTCCCGTCTGGGCGCATTGATTTCCTGTGAGGGCCATGAGAAATTTTACTTTTGAAGAATAAATAAAAATGTGTTCCTAATCTATCCCTCTCCACTTTTTAACTCACCTTTTTGAATACTTCAAACCATAATCATGGATAGCATTTATTACAATTAAATATCATCTATAATGAAACTTATTTCCTGTCAAAAACCAATCCGAGCACATATAGTTTAAGCATAGTTTTGTACATAAGATTATATTAATAGTAGAGCTCAGTTGAAATCACTCCCACTAATGCCAGGATTTCACAGGTAATAAGTTAACTCAATTAACTGTTTTAGCCTCCGGTGACATTCCGCTCCAGCATGAGGGCTATCACCATTGTTTTCCTCATGTTCCCGTGTTTACTTCATTTTACCAAAAAAGAATGCAACAAAAGTTACTCTAAATAATAAAATAAACAACTTTCGTTATCTGCATATTTGCAGAGAATCTAATAGAAAACGAAATATCACACTTTTTCATTTCAGGCCGTCCTCATAACCCCCCTTTTCCTTTTGGACCTAAATATTATAAAATAGCTTATAATCATGGAAGAATTATTGCTAATTCATATACCGAGTTTTGTTAAGTTCGGTTCAATCGTTAGTGCCCAACAAAATTGTTGGCTCCGCTTTAGTTTTTAATGTATATCTCGTTTATACTTTGTTATACGGCAAAAGTGAATATGACAAACGTAACTTTAAATAACAAAATAAACAACTTTTGTCATGTGCATATTTATAAATAACGGTATTTAGTTTTCTATTCGTTTTTCTGCAAATATGCACATTACAAAAGTTGTTTATTTTGTTATTTAGAGTAACTTTTGTTATATATACTTTCGTCGTATTTGGAAGTATAAATTCGTTATACGATAAAAATTATAGCGGGAGTCAACAATTTTATTAAACACTAACGATTGAACCGAACTTAACAAAACTCCGTATGCCAATTAGCATTAATTCTTCCATGATTATAAGCTATACCAAAATGTTTAGGTTCGAACGGGAGTGGGGGTTATAAGGGATGCCTGAAATAAGAAATTCGCGATATTTCATTGTCTATTTGTTTTTCGACAAACGTGCACATAACAAAAGTTGTTTACTTTGTTATTTAGAGTAACTTTTACATTTTTCGGGAACAATGTATGAAGCAAGTAAATTGCGTAGAAATATTGATATGCTCAGCAATTCTTTCCAATATGAACTGCCAGGTACCTCACCTGGAAAAATTAACTCAAATCAATGTTAATATGTTGACCTTAATAATTCAAATCTATGAATAATACACAGGAGACAAGGAGGAATATGACAATATGGAGGACAGTGAAGTCTTACATAAATAATTAATTTTATTATTAACAAATCCACAGCATCGACGGGTATAAACCCTAAAAACTGGGACGTATAAATGTCAATATATTGTGCAAAGTAAAGCCTTGCCAAAAAAATACCATCACAATTCAGCCTCAAATGAATTCCCGGGCGAAGCCGGGTATCGGAGCTAGTATATATATATATATATATATATATATATAAACACTCCTTGTATGTTTGGCCATCACCGGGCCCGATATTTAAACATTTCATGTAAAACTACCTATCTAGTTTGTTAAAGGGTGTAATTGGACCAGAGGGGCTGGAGACATTAGTGTGGGCCTAATGGAAAATAAGTCCATTATTTTTAGTCATTTAGAAAATTTATAAAGAACCAATCTTGCTACAAACTTAGTTTTCTATAAATGTTGATATGATTTTTCCCCTCTTTCTCGAATATTGATCAAAATATGTGCATTTCTTAGTTTTCAGCCCCAATAAACCCCCCCCCTACTCCAAATAATCATATATTAATAATTAGCTTATATATCATGAAAAATCTATTCTCAACTTAAGTATCACATATTGATTTCATGGACTCCTTTAATACGATAGATACAGGCAAATATGTTTAATGTGAAGTCACCAAAACAAAGATAATTTGTTCTGGAGACTTCAATATTTACTTGATCTATACCATACTGAATATGAATTTAACGATTCATATAAGCTAAAGGTAAAATTGGATCGAACTAGGAGGAAAGGGGGGGATTAGATCCTCTTAAAATAGATAATTAGAAAATATCCATTATTTTCAATAGGATGGAAATATGTTATATTCTCTTGTTCGTCATTTAGTGTCTACAATTTGTTAGTTCTATAAGTATAATGTTTTTCTAATTTGAATATTAATCTGTTTATCTGTATTTTTTTGTTTTCAGCCTTCAGATTAGCCCAGACGCTGCACATGGGATTTGCACTTTAAAGCAATTGTATCACTAATCATCTCATGCACATGTTGAAGTTGCATGGGCTGCAAGCACATGGGCTGATCATTATTGGAAAAATATAATTTCGAATTTGAGATGACAACATCGGCTTATATTCGAGCACTTTGTAACTTAAATAATGCTGCACCTGCCACAAGGACTTTACAATTGAAGGGATGCAATTTTTGTTTACGCTCTACTGTCCTGAAGTTCCGTATCCAATCACCATCTATTTCACATATACATTATAGGAATACGAAAGCTTTTACAGTTTTAAAATCGTATTTATTGCAATTACCAATCGTGAGAAAAATGTATTAATTTAAATGTAATGAGTAATTAATCAATTTATCAGAAGTTATTGAAATAAATTTCTAACTACACCATCATGACTACAGCTTCATATGACAAGCGAAGTTTGGTTTGGCTAGCAAATGTTGTTTAGGAAAAGGAACTAAAGAAAGAAGAACATTTAGTCTTCCCGGAATCGATTTACCGTGGTCTTTTTGTGCCCAATGGAGAGAACATACTTCAACAAGACCCACTTTTAGCCGATTCCTCTTAAGAGCTATTTGTAACTTTTTCTAATATTGAACTACTATACTGTATAATAAAGCTGATGTAATTAATCATTTGCATGCTGCAAACAATTATCTCCTTGAAACAAACAATTTCCTCAGGGTGTTTGATGTGATGCAACGCTTAAAAGCTTGGATGTTTAGCTATACTTGCCTGTAGAATGTATAATGAAGAACATTTTCAAGGAACGGATTCATGTACAAAATAAACTCAATTTTGCATGTCAATTGTTCATGCAAGTGTATTTCATTTAACCCATCATTACTATTCTTAATAAAATTCTATTGCTTTATACTTTTCCATAAGGGAGTTACAGGTAAGATTTACTTTGTATGTTCTCTGAAATGTAATAGATAAAATGTATACAAAATTATTCAAATTTCAAATCCTTTATTCTGTGGGAAAATGCGTCTATTAGTAGCAATGATGGTACTAAGGTTTTTGTAACCACCTTGTGTGTTTGATATTAGCAGATTCCCCTTAAGGGAAAACAGCTATTGAGGTTGTACTCATGACAGAATTTTCAAATTTTTTCTTCAAATGTCCATCGATCCTACCTAGTAGACGACGAAAATGAGGTCCGTTCAAAACTGTGTGTGTGTGTGTGTGTATATATATATATATATATATATATATATATATATATATATATATATATATATATAGATAGATAGATAGATAGATATACGAGTATAGATAGATAGATAGATATATCTATCTATATATTTTTCTAATAAACTAACTTAATGAGATACGGTATGATATTAAATTTGGAGTGATTTCAGACACCAGATGCTCCTAGCCCAGAAGTTCTTTAAATAAGTAATCTAATTAATACACATATCCCTAAATTGCTATAATGAGCATTCGAAATATTTTTTCAGATAATATTTTCAACTAATTTTTCCTCTACTTACTGTCCAATTCAACGTACGTTTATTCAAGTTTCCATATAATATTTGAATTTAGCTGTACGTTATAACATAGTGGAACAAGTAATCTTTTTTTTTTAGTCCCTAGACGTCTCTGTGCTTACTTACAGATAAGTGAGAGAGGGAGGCTTATCTAATCGCAACCACCTCCAACACACCTCCTACCGGTGTAAGGTGCAGACTACCTGTGTCTACACCTCAAATTTAGTTCCACAAATATAAAGTTGGAAGACATAAGCCCATATAACCCATGAGATATATGCTGTTAACAGAACACGGAAATTCCCCCCACTATACTGAGAAAATTGAATCGGATGAAGCGAGGAACAATCAAGTAGGCTCAATTCAATTGAACCAACTTAGTTTGATGTTCACCCCTTGAATATTTGATGAGATGCAACGCTTAAAAGCATGGATGTTTAGTTATACTTACATTGGCTTTAACTGCGAAATGCTCAAGCACCTACAGCCTATGTTATTTAGTTCTAAATCACGATATTGAGAATTTGGCACTTTTCTAAAGTCAGAAGCTCATTCTGTAGCCATTGACCCAGAAATCCATCCTCCTCTAGTGTTTGTAGGTATGAAGTTTACTATTTGGTTCTTCGCAATGAAATGCAAGCTCGCCTAAGCTTTTGAGTATTCCATTCGAATTTTATACAATAAGTGAAATCCTATGGTCACCGTCTATGTCTGGACACATCCCACATCTTGCTATGTTGCTCGTCCTTTAGCCTCTGTACTATACTCCAATAACCAAGTTTATAAGATACACTTAATGGCATGCCGGTGCATCGGAGTTATATACAGTTACTGCCTGTTCTCACCAACATTCATTATATTGGATCCTGAAAATAGCATTGAGAAAACGGAGAGAACGCCCTTTCAAGACAAGCCTAATATCGATTCCCTACGTGCGGTGTTTGTTTGCTTTCTTTTGCACATTCTCTCCCTTTTTTTTTTTTTTTTACAACATCCATAAAATTTTCCAAAAATGATTTTCTTCCTACCAATTATATATATTAGAACTTTACGTTGAGCACGTCTTTCCATTATACCTTCCAGATCTCCTGAAAAAACCGGTACGATCAACGGCCCACATTTGTTTTTGATAAAACATTAAATGGTACAGTCTTCAATCGCTTTCTAAATAAAGAATTTCTAAATTAAATAGAAGACATCTCCCCGATGCAAAGAAATGGAATGTGGCTGCAGCTTGAAGGATGTACTTCCGTCTTCTCAATCACTACTCGATCAACAATAAGAGAAATCTTTCCCCAACGCAGTATCAGTCGCAGCACATTGAGTGGCATCTCCTGGTGACCTGATCTGACAGTAATGAATTATTTTCCGTGAGGGAGGGTCAAAGACATCTTACCAGAACCGGTCGCAGAATATTGAAGACATGAAAAATAGAAGCAGATTGACGATAAATTCAATTTCAGTAGCAGAAATACACATTGCAAATAATAGCTGTAAGTATTGTGGTACACAGAAAAAACTGTTTTTTTTTTTACGTGAAACTATGCAGGTGGAAAAATGTATTCCTTTTACAAATAACTACTACGTAATTAGTTTAAAATAAATTAATTCTAAGACCGAGAACTAAGAATACTTTTGCGTTATTTAAAAAAAAAATTAAATTTTTTAATCCATTCCTTTCCCTGTAGACTTGTTTCAACGATAATTTTATTGACTACAACTTTTATGTCGTAGTATTGTTTAATAAAATACTAGCCGTTTTCTGAAATAAAGAATTGTGCTTTTTACGACTAAACGATGCGTCGATTCGAAAAAGTCACCGATACAAACTTGTTTTAGAATTTGATTATTTACTAGAAGCCGTCATAAAAAGTGGGGTATCCCATTGGAAATTCTAATGTTATGGTCGCTGAAGAAGTACTGCAGAAGGTTAGGAGGTTGAACATGGATTAAATGGATTCTTGAGGGGTTCCAATTATGGCACACCAAGTCTCAGCCAATTATTAAAATAATTGGAGATTTTAAGGGGGGTGGCATGGTACGTTGGGACACCACCGTTGGATATATTTACTAGCCTGTTACCGATCTAGCGGTCGCAATTCTTGTTTGATCGTGTCGTGTAAAACTAATGGGCGAGTTCGTTGTTAATGGCTGAAATGGAACTCAGGGGTTTAGAGGGGAGGAAATTCGAAATATCTCCATTATTACATGACGGATCGAAACGTGTGTAGAGCCAATCATATTGCAAATGTTATGTTCTATGAATGTTGTTATGTACGATTTTCATTATATTGATTATTAACCCAGATATTAGCATTTATTAGTTTTCTGCCTCCAGTAAACCCCCACTTCTACTCATGTTATATTAACAATAAGCCGTTATATTATGAAGCACCTTATTTGGAGCCTCTATACCAAATATTGTTCTCATTGAACCTTTGGGTTCTGAAAACAATATTGCAATAGTTAAGGCAGCCCCTGCGTGACGGACTTTTATATTTCAGGCCTTCTCTTAGTAATGGCGTGACGTTAAGTAGCTCATTCGGTTGAAGTATTTATCTAATGCTCCTCGTTATTCTTTAGTTCCTTGAGTATATTTTCTGTATTTGATATTGCGTTGAGAATGTTGTGAATTGTCATCAAATCTTTGTTACAGATGTCTTGTGTGATACTTAGGTTTGTATGTGTCGATATTACTGTGAAAGTAATTCAGTTTCAATATTGATTTAAAAAAAAATAAAATCTTCTTCTTAAATTTCATTTGAATAAAAATATGAAGAAACAATTAGAAGAAGTAGTGTTTTAATTTGCTGTTTTTTCAGCAATCAAAAAAGTTTTATTATTGATCTAAGTGTCGTTGAATAAGATCGTTTCTGTTATACCTAATTTCCCTAATATACTGCTCTCGTCGAAATGAGACCTCGCGATCTTCGTTGAAGGTGAAACGGCGGAAGGTCAATAGATGAAAGCCAGGTGAAATATCTAACACTGATTTCTATTTCCTTTACATGTTTCGCTTCCTCTATCACACCTCTTCAGGAGTAATACACTCATTATAAAAATATTCGCCCTTAACCGAGGCGGGAACGTCAAGACTGACTAAAATGGAGATGAACAACACCGATCAACTGACAACATCGATACATTGAAATGATGACCAGTGTAAAAATCGATTAATGAAAACTGATTCGAGTTTTGAAATATCGATTCCAGAAGAAGCATAGTTACATGTACATCAAATCGACTTACTGTTTATTTAAATATTTGATAAATATGCCGTGTAAATTCCTTATCTCAGTTTTCTTGTTCACAACTTATTGTTTGTTTTTAATAATGTATATATTTTATTTTTATATTTCACTTGGTTACATTTTTGTCATTATCTAAAATTTGTATATCGACAGACTTAAATTTATGTTTAAATGTCAAAGAATGGTTGGGCAAAGATGTTTTATTTTCTGCATTAACAACATTTTTACAATGCTGTTTCAATCTTAATTTACTTTATAAACATTATATTTAGTTTCCTTGTTTTTTATGTTTTTCTTTTTTACGACAGTAACATTTACTAATTTTTTCCTCATATTTCTACACTATTAGTCTCACATTCTTACACATTTCCTTAATATGCTTAGCTATTAATACTATTACGGTCTTCGGGTCTTGACCGTGTCTTCATATTGGTTGCCACGCGTTGCGCTAGACATGCTGCTAGCTTCCTCTCAGGCCTATCTCTGAGACTTGAGAGTTGTTAGTTTCATCTCTGGTATATATTTGAGTTTCCCTTATCCGGTTTCCTTGGGCGGGAGTCTTCCCTTCCAGGTGTCTACGGATACTTGGTCCGGTGGTCGTTAATCGATATATACTGTCGTGTTTTGTCGTTGTCTTTTTGGAGGTCTCACGAAAGTAGAATTATGCTACGAGTGCTTTCTGACACTCAGTTAATGTGTCATCAACGCCACTGATTGGTCAAAAAGTGAGACCAGCATTAATATGGAGCGAAGGGGGAAAGGAGAAAACTCTAGATGCAAGACTCACAAAAACATAAGATTTCAAAAGTTGCAGACAACACAACAACCAAAACCGGCTATACCCCCCTGGAGAATTTGCAGAGAACATCGTCATAAAGATCTTACAGGAAGAACCCCTAAAGAAGGAATGGATCAAAGTAGTACTTTCCAAAAGGTTCTAAGCTTTGCAGTCGCTCCTCTGGGAAAAATCCCCTACGTTAAAATAATTGTGGGCAATCGAATGTTGCCTTACGCCATGTCTGGAAGAAGAGAAAGCCGAAGAGATTCGCGGAGTGGTGTCACGCATACTACGCCAAGCCAAACCAACCTAAACGCAATCTTCCCCCCCATGCTTACACCATGCATTGGAAGGAAATAAAAACAAACAAGACGACGTACTAGTTCTGCCAGCCGACAAAGGAAATGCAACCGTGGTTATGAAGAGAGAAGAGTACATTGAAAAGATGCAAAAATTACTTGAGGATGGAACGTACAAAAAACTTCAACATGACCCAACAAATAGAATTAAGAATGAAATAAACAAGGCAGTGAAAGCCACTTCTACGATCAAGAAAGAAGAATACAACCGTTTAATCAAGTCCGACCCAGTTCCACCCAGACTTTACGGATTACCCAAGATACACAAGGAGGATATTCCTATGAGGCCAATAGTTAATTCGATTGGGTCTGCATGTTACGGAATCTCAAAGTATATTTCAAAGAAAATACAACCAAGTATTGGCCTGACCCCGCACCACATCAAGGATTCATCAGATTTCGTGAGGAAAATCAAAGATATTATGATCGATGAAAACGATCGTCTCGTCAGTTTTGACGTTAAGTCACTGTTTACGAGAATTCCAATTCAAGAAACGTTAAACATCATGAAAGAATTCTTAACGGAAGAAGAAGCCCAGCTAGCCAAAATCTGCCTGCAATCAGCATATTTCTTGTTCAACGGCAATTTCTACCAACAAATGGATGGAGCCAGCATGGGGTCGCCATTAAGTCCAAATGCAGCCGATGCTTACATGGAGAAATTTGAAAAGAAGGCACTTGAAACGGCAAGACTAAAACCGAAAAAATGGTTTAGATATGTGGATGACACGTTCGTCATATGGCCACATGGAGAGAAGACTTTAGAAGAATTTCTGCGGCATCTTAATTCAATACACCCCAACATTGAGTTCACGATGGAGATCGAACGTGAGAGGAAGATTCCATTTCTGGATGTTCTGGTGGAAAGGAAACCAAACGGACAGCTGGGGCATGCGGTTTACAGAAAACCAACACATACCAACAGATACCTACACGCTGGATCTCATCACCATCCAGCACAGAAGAATGGGATAATTCGTACATTGGTCGCTAGAGCTGAGAGAATTTCAGAGCCACAGAACCTCCCAAAGGAAAAACGACACTTGATGACTGCTCTGCTAAAGAATGGCTACGGAAAAGAGGAAATCAGAAATCAATTCAAAAAGAAAAAAGAAAAGAAGACAAGAACAAATGAAGAGGAAACCCGGAAAACAGCCGTAATACCTTTTGTTAAAGGTACGACCGAGAAGATCTCTAGGATACTCAAGAAGCAAGGCATAGAAACAGCATTTGGCACTGACAGGAAAATAGCTCAGATATTACCCAGCTGCAAAGATAAACTCCACACAAAAATCCCGGGGATATACAGCATACCATGTTCCTGCGGCTCAGAATACATTGGCCAGACCGGCAGATTGATAAACACCAGGGTCGCCGAGCACATCAAGAGTTTAAAAAAGTTTCGGACAGAAGAATCAGCCATAGCGGAACATTTCTGGGAAACCAAACACAACATTAAATTCGATGAAGTCAAGGTACTGGCAAAGGTTGACCGTTACCAAGAAAGACTGGTTCGAGAAGCTATAGAAATAGCGAAATGCCCTAACAACTTCAATAGAGAGGATGGATACCGACTCAGCAAACTCTGGAAGCCGGTAATTCCACAGAGACCTCCAAAAAGAAACGAAAACGACGGTATAGGCGATGAACGACCACCGGACCAAGTATCCGTAGACACCTGGAAGGGAAGACTCCGCCCAAGGAAACCGGATAAGACTCAAATATATACCAGAGATGAACTAACAACTCTTCAGTCTCAGAGATAGCCCTGAGGAAGCTAGCAGCATGTCTAGCGAAACGTTGGCAACCAATATGAAGACACGGTCAAGACCCGAAGACCTTAATAGTATTAATGACCAGGACCGTGGAAGTCTACGAGTATATATGCTTAGCTATGTTGGGTTTATTTAAATGGGGCAAACTTTTTTAATTCGTCGTGGATCTTGTATTTTTCGGGATTTTTATACTGAATTCTACCTCGTTGGTACAAATGTTTCTTTATTAATATTTTTTCATTTCTCATTACTGTTTGCTTCATCGTTGTTGGCATGAGCTACCGCCATTTCACCTAGGCTAATATTCTCCTCTTCGAATGAGTGACTGGGACTTGCAGTACTAATACCAATAGTTCCAATAAACTGCAGTTTGTGTCAGGTCAACAAGGTGTTCGCGGTTTAAAACGACTTTTTTCGTTGTTGGCATGAACTACCGTCATTTAACATACTCACAACGCAAACTTCGAATTTTTTCTTCAAATCTCCATCGATCCTAGTCTGGAGATGACGAAAATGAGGTCCGTTCAAAATTATATATACAGTAGGAACCCGATTAACCGAGTCGATCGGGACCGCTGTTACCTCGGTTAATCGAAATTCTCGGTTAATCGGAACCTACTAATACCAGCTGAAAATGTAAGGTTTTTAGAATAAAAACTAGTACCTATAAGTTTAAAATTGACGTGTTTGAGGGCTCTAGGTTTGGCTGATTTTCCGATTAAAACTAACTTTAGTTTATCCTCTCCACTTGCATTCGCGCAAACCAAAACAGTGACCCTATCTTTAACACCCTTGAAACCACTAACAGATTTTTCCATATTCGTCGCTAGAGTTTTTTGGGGCAACACTTTATACCACAAACCGGTCTCATCAGCATTGTAAATTTGGTCCGCGCATAGACTATGGGACTTTACTAATAAAGAAAAACTATTAATAATAAATCTGGTCGCAGATTCCGTGTCTGCGCGATGTGATCCATGGTGTGACCGGACATAAACTGAGAATCAATGAGCTAGGATGGTTGTGACAAGTAGAGATGTAAATACAATATTCCCGGAACAGGGGAAGGAGGGTTGGACGGGGTGCTAGAGATGTATTTCTCAGAAGGCAATTAACGACTGTCTTAGAGCTTCCTTTTCAATAAATCGCTTGCTGAACACCTGCATCCGGCCTAGGGTTTTGAGGGTTTTAAAAAGGTTCATAATCACTTCCAAAGGTTACCGCTCCTACTTTTTTTTTTTTTTTTTTTTTTTTTAAATGTTTGGCACCTCGGTTAATCGGGACCTCGGTTAATCGAACCTCGGTTAATCGGGTCCATACTGTATATATATTTGTCTGTTACCGCTCTAGCGGTCGCAATTTTGGTTTGATCGTCACCAAACTCGATATTTAGTCGTTTTATGTAAAAAGAAAGATCAAGTTCGTTAACGGCTGAAATCGGACCAGGGGGAAGGGAGGGTTTAGAGGGGAGGAATTTCGAAAAATCGAAATACCTCTGTTACTATACGTCGGATCGAAAAAGTGTACGAACCAATCTTATTGAAAATTAAATGTCCTATAAATATTGTTATAGGATATACATTTATTCTCTATCTTGAATATTAACCGAGATATTTGCATTTTTCAGTTTTTGCCTTCAGCATACCCCCACTTCTACTCATGTCACATAAACAATACTCTGTTATGTAATAAATAACATCATTCATACAAATATGTTCTAGTGCCCCCCCCCTCGTGTTAAACTCTTGAACTACTAAAATTTGATTGATTGAGATAAAATTTATTCTGATCCATTATAAATTGCAGTGCTAGATATAGTACAAACTTTTCAATAAAATTAATATATTATATTCTGATATGTTTGAGTTATTGTTTTTATTTCCGGTGTCGGAATAATTGATAGCCGTTGGCAGACCTGTTTGTTGCCGCTTTCCACCGGGCGGGTAAATTCACGTGGGGAATCTGCTTAGTTTACGCAGCCCCTGCGTGACGGGCTTTTATAGTTGTTTGATCATCTGTATACACGTACGTACATAAGTACTGATTTCCATGCTAGAGCACCATCAACGTACCGTCAAAACTTGTACTTAGTGAGTTATCTATGAGTCAGGTAAATTTTTTACCCTGTAATAGGTTGTTTTTAAAATATGCCTGCTATCCTTATTTTGGTGTTGACGTTTTAGTCTAGGTATGTTTGTTTAACATTGGCAAGACGAAACGGTGGTTTAAGTGGCAGTCTAGACTCACCCTTAAACCACCCTTACGTCTTGCCAAAGCTAAACAAAAATACCCAGACTTTAACGTAAACAACCAAATATGCATAACAGGCATATTTTAAAAACAACCTTATACAGGGTAAAAAATTTACCTGACTCATAGTTTAACTAAAAGGGTGGTTTAAGTGTGAGTCTTGGAAAGTAGTTTGCTTTGGAATTATATTTTTTACAAATATGATTATTGAAAAACGACCATTTTGACAGATTTAATTATGAATATGGATCTATGTTCGTTGTCGGGTCATTCCACATAAAATCAACCACAAAAAAATGATTTTCTCACCCATCCTTTCAGATTTTGTTGAAAATTAATTTAGGTGTTCTATTTATTGATATGAGAAACCATAATACCAGTTTTTTTTATCTATCTTTATCGATTTGAATTTTATGGCCTCTTAAAGTTTTGAGATTTTCATATTTTTCATCTATAGGGAACAATACCATTAATTTGTTTTCAATTCAAAAATAATTTATAACTTTCTTATTTACAAACCAATTTTGATGAAATTTTTTGTATGTATTCATAAATATCTTTAAAAACAAACGAAGGTACCAAGTAAGTGTTTGTGGCCAGAAAAAAAAATACAAAGCGTCTATTTGAGCTTTTCAGGTAGCAAATACATTGTTTCACGTTAAATTGAATATCTCATAAGAGATAAGGGTAATCATGGAAATCTTTTTTATTTTTGATTCGAAGACATGTGATCTACCACCTAAAACAATAAAATGAATGGATATTTGACTCCTTCATTGTTTATTCCAAGATTAAAAATAAATATTTAGAAATGTGTATGAGTTAAAGGAAAATTATAAATAAGGTAACTAAAAAGATAGTTACATAAGTTTGTTTTTAATTAAATACTGTTTACATTATATGATTCATCAGTCTAAAATGTGCTTTGATTTGTACAATTCTTACCCTAAAATTGCTATTTTGGTCAAGTAAAATAGTTAATGGTATACACTTAAACACACCCAAAATAAAATTCATCAAAATCTGAAATGGTGGGTGTCATGGTGTGGTTGAATTGATGTGGGATGACCCTGTCGCTTAGTCGGCTGGTATACATTATATATATACAGAACTGAGCCTTTATTTGAGTCACGTTAGAACTATGAACTGGACGCGAAACTAGTCTGGAAATGAAATAATTGTATAATACATTTGAATTTTTATTCACCGTGACATTTCGCCAAATTCCTAATATGTGAAGTGAATTTATTAAAACTATTATCACAGCTGTCGGTTGATGCCGCCATTACCGCTTTCGGTGGGATGGCACCATCCTCGTTATTTAGTTATACTGGGTAGTTTCATGAAATCTTTTGTGTTAAAGTAGTTCTATGGTCTCATATTAGCTGTTGTCTTCAATTTAGGGAAGTTTGTTTATTTTGTGACGTAGTTGTTTACACATCCGTAGGGATTAGATGTCCCAGGTATAAGGTCTTCATTTCCAAGGCATGTTGGGAATTCCATTCTGGATGTTATTTTGTCTTATTTGTTGTTGTTTCTTATTTTGCTATATCAATACATTGTATTTAACATATGATAAAAAGACACGCGGGTAAAACAAAATAATGTGTATTTGAATATATTACATTGGCAACGAGGATTAAAAAATAATGGCAGGACGGAAAAAAAAAAAAAAAAAAAAGAATCCTCCAAATTTATTGGGCATCAAATTAGTTATACCGGACAAATGTTGTTTTACTTAACATATCAATAAGGTGGAAGGCTTAAAAGAAAAATTTCCCACGGTTATTACAGATAAATTGGGACTTTTTTAATAAGTGGCCTGTATCATTAATAATCAAGCCAGGTTCAAGACCTACGTTTTTCAAGGAAGGCGTGCCAAGTGGTAGTAACGTTCAACAAGGACAGAGTTACTACAGGAGAAACAAATGTCCGTAAGGTCCATTTTTCCATAAGGTTTGCAAAGATTCTCCTATATAAAAATTGTCACAGGCAGGAGAGTTTACTTTATAAACATCATATTTTAAAATAAATTTAAATTATTTAGTAACGTTCACTTTTTGCAACTAAGGCTAATTGGGACGGGTTATCTACAGGTCAACCACCCTTTTCTTGCCAGGGTAGAACTAAGGATTTTATTTATTGAATTCCGTCACTAAATAAACACCTATTGCCCAGGAGGAGATCGAACTTTCCACTCTAGGATTACCATGTGAGATTAAGGCCGACGCTTTAACTCACAAGGCGAACCTGAGCCATAAGAAAAAGTTCATCACGCAGGGCTGCGTAAACTTAGCAGATTTCTCTCGTGAAGTTTAACAATAGAGAAATGTATATAATAGTAACACAATAGCACAGTCAATATCAAGTGAATAAATACAAACGATAGTAAGAAACCTCCAGACAGGAAGCGTCTGAAATGTAAAAAAACAGGTGCACCAACGTCTGACCGGAAAGAAAAACAATAACTGAAACATATCTGAATATAACATATTAATTTTATTGAAAACTATGTACTATATCTTTTACTGTAATTTATGATAATTCAGAATAATTTTTATCTCAATCAATCAAATTTTAGTAGTCCAAGAATTTAAGACGGGGGGGGGGTAATGTTCCCAAGAACATATTTGCATGTATCTCGTGTATTATTATTATTATTATTTATTAACGTCCACTTTTTGCAACTTAGACTAATTGGGACGGGTTATCTACAGGTTACCACCCTTTTCCAGCCAGGGTGGGATTTTAGGATGTTATTTTAGGATGTATCTCGTGTAATAAAGGTAATATTATACAACTCGTGTAATATTATACAACAGAGTATTGTTTATGTAACACGAGTAGAAGTGGGGGGTTTGCTGAGGGCTGAAAACTGAACAATCTAAATATCTCGGTTAATATTCAAGATAGGGGATACATATATATATATATATATATATATATATATATATATATATATATAACAATATTTATAGTACATTTAATTTTCAATAAGAATCATTCCATACACTTTTTCGAACTGACTTATAGTAACGGCAATACTTCGCATTTTCAAAATTCACCCCCTTTAACCCCCCCCCCCGCCCCTGGTTTTATTTCAGCTGTTAACGCAGTTAATCTGTCTTTTTACATAAAACGACTAAATATAGAGTTTGGTAACGATTAAACAAAAATTGTGACAACTAGAGCGGTAACAGACATATATATATATATATATATATATATATATATATATATATAGAGATAGATATAGACATATACACAGTTTTGAACGGACCTCATTTTCGTCATCTACGAGGTAGGATCGATGGAAATGTGAAGCAAAAAAATCGAAAATTGCGTCATAAGTACGACCTCAATAGCTGATTTCCCTTAAGGGAAATCTGCTAAAACAATATGAGAAAATAAGTAAATTATTTACTTGAGTATATAACACTCATTTTTTTCATATTGGTTTTATTTACACCATATAATGTTAATATGTGGAATAACGCGGTGAGAGGAATGATTTCATGTCAGGGATGGGAAGTGATGAGCCAGGCCACTTGCCAAATCGATTAGATTATCTCTTTAAGTATGAGATAGTGCGGTGGATGGAAATTACTCGCAAAGTGTTTTCTCATTTTCAATTGAAGCAGTAGCTAGGAAGGGAAGGAATGTGCTACGCTTTGATGAATATCTAATAAGGCTCATCCTCCCATGTGGCGAGGTGGCCTGTCGCCGGTAATAGGTGTAAGTAGGGTCGGCCCGCTCCGTGGGAAACCTACGCCAGCCGGCCCTCTTCAACCTGCTGTGTGCCCGACACCCGCTCAGCCTAACGCTACCGCTATTAAATATTCTGTCTGATTGATGTGTCCCCGGGGGAGTTTTTCAAATTATCTACGACCGGATAGGTGGGTTTCATACGCACACTCCAGGAAATGCCGAGCCTCTCCAACTAATAACCCCTGGCTGTTGAAGAGCTGCTCTTCCACAGCGATCAGTTGTCAAGGAGAACTCCAAGGATAAACAATACGACTATCGGAACATGCATATTAACATTTCCGATTAATATACTAATATTTCTTCTTACTCTGGACCCAATATTATTTATATATTCTTCAAATTTTATGACATGGGTCTCCATATTTCGGTGCAAACTTTATTGAAACTGCCCTACATGTAACGTGGCTTATTTGCACCTCTTCAGGGGCTATCCTTTTTAAAAAAATATATAATAAATAAATAAATATATAGAAAAAGAATTATTAAGGGAAGCGTTGAATTAATGTTATTAATAATTTTGTATATATATTTTTTAAAAGGGATAGCCCCTGAAGAGGTGGCAAATACGCCACGAAACATGTAGAGGAGTTGAAATAAAGTTTTCACCGAAATAAATGTTTTTTTTATTGGAGACCCTTGCCATAAAATTTGAAGAATATACAAATATTTATTTGAACATGGAACTCGGCCTAACAAAAATCGAGTCATTCACGATTTGCGTGGAATAATTCAAAGTGAGTTATTAAAGAAAGAAGTTTTTATTATTCTTTCCTCTACCCTCCCCCTTCTTAGTCGATTTTGCCAAACTTGCTTTACTCCGTACAAAAAAAAAATTCGAGAAGCAGGAACTGCACAGACTACTCATATTTCCCACGTTGTGGTATAGTAAACTAGTAATCTCATTTTACCATATATTCTGACTGGAAACAAGAAAGTACGAAATACAAATACTGGTTCAATATTTGGCTTAAGCAAAAATGCATAGCGCAACAGTTGTAGACCATCAATATTGCAACAAGACATAACATATTTTCGATCCATCTCATAATAATGCAGATATTTGGAATTTTCGAATTCCCTTCTAAAAACCCTATTCCTGGTCCAATTTCTCCCTATAACATATTATTCAGTCTTTAGTATTGACTGAAACGGTTAAATGTCGAGTAAAATGTGGATCACATAAAACTTTTCGAGACAAGAGCGTACAATCTGAACTGGTGACGTCACGGCATAACGAATTTGTATATCATGCTTAGTACAATAACAGATTATTATTATTATTATTATGACATGAGTAGGAGTGGAGGATTACTGAAAGCAGAAAATCAAAATTAGAGAAATGATGTATATAACAACATGTATAGACAAGTATATTTGCATTAGGATTGGTTCAATATGTTATTTCGATCCGACGCATAACAAAGGAGGTATTTTGAATTTTTGAAATTCTCTCCCTCCCCCCCCCCGATTTCAGCGGTTAACATACTTTATCTTTAGTTTTACATTAAACGCATATATATCAAGTTTTGACTTTATAAATATATATATAATTTTGAATGGACCTTATTTTCGTCATCTCCTTGGTAGGATCGGTGGACCTATGAAGAAATGTTTCGAATATCAAAATCCCTAAGGGAAATCGGCTAACTGTTTAGATCAAATGCATTGAAGACGGTACGTCTGTTGATCTAAAACTCAAAAAAAAGGTAATTCATTTTTTTACTTCCTATGAAGTGTTTCAATTGAACAAAATTTGAAAAAATTCGATTTTGAGAATTCAATGGAATTGTCCGTTTTGATACTCTCTGAACAAATTTTGACTAGTTTCTCGCATAAATCAAAAATTGCTTGCCTTAGAATGTCGAAACGTCATTTTTAAGACCTTTGTAACACCTAGTTGTGTCCATTTGGTCAAATGAAGGTAGAACTGGCAAAAATAGTTAATCGCAAATTTCTCCATATCTATTAGACATACAAACGATTTGTATAGGACCTCTTTTGCATTTCATGAAACGATCTGTAAATTATGTTCTATGACATTTTTGAACTATTGAGTTGAAATGGAGATATCTTATATGCCTAAAAGGAATTCACGAAGCGACCTTCTTCATACTTTTAGCAGATTTCCCTTAAGGGAAATCAGCTATTGAGGTCGTACTCATGACGCGATTTTCGAAAATTTTCTTCAAATGTCCATCGATCCTACCCAGGAGATGACGAAAATGAGGTCCGTTCAAAATTATATATATATATATATATATATATATATATATATATATATATATATATTTGTCTGTTAACGCTCTTGCGGTCGCAATTTTTGTTTGATCGTTACCGAACTCGATATTTAAACGTTTTATGCAAAAAGACAGATCAAGTTCGTTAATGGCTGAAATCGGACCAGTGATGATCAATAATTATTGACATATACTATTTATTAGTTTTATATTAGATTAGTAATAGGAAATTACTAACTAGAAACTCTCCAAATTTTCTGATGGCTGAAGTTGGAAAGGGAGTGGAAACTGTGACGTTATTTAGCACGTGTCACTCATTATCATTAGAGCCAAACGTGAAACCTAGCATACTTATAATTGAAAATGAAAATCTTTGGCTCAACAACACATGAAGGGCTATGGCCGTCAAGTGGACAACTTGACGCATTAACTACTCAAGCAGCTACAAACATGTCTCGCCATGTTGCATCAATACCGGGCAAATGTTTTGAAGAGCAACCACACAGCTAAATACAATTTTTTAAGGTTTCAATCAGCCACATCTTGTGCCAATGACGGGTTACAACCATCTTCAACCCATACAATTGAATAAAATAAAACTTCTCTTTTTAAATTTCACAAAACTGGTAATACCTTATTTTAGCTGAACGTATAAGAAGATCGCTAAGAAGTTAATTTTGACAAAACTCTAAAATTTTCAAGAAAATAGTTTTTACAACATATTCCAATATGTGTTCAACAAATTACGGAACAAAAGCGTATTAACAAAAAATGAACTAAAAAGGCCAGAGATACAGAAAACGCCAAATTTAATAAACCGTATCATTACGATTATAGAACAAAAACAATTCTGATGTGAGCGCCACTTCCTTGTACTCCTAATAAGTTAAACAAACAAAATGTTTTCATACACTTCAGTTAAAATTATTTCATTTGAAAGTTATATAAGATATTTCTGTTCCGATCTATCGAATAGATGTCTTAGAATATAATTTATAGTTCTTTTAATGGCAAACAAAACTAAATGTTCTGTATCTCTAACACGTACTTCTGAGCTTTGCCTTCATGTATTTTCGCCCTCCTCTTAATCGTCGATTTACATAAAAAGTGACCATGTACCATTCGACGTTATGACAATAACTAATATCAAATTTCAACGTTAAATCAGTTATTGGGGTTGTACTATTGACACAATTTTTATCAAATGTTCATCGATCCTACCTGGGAGATGACGGAAATGGGGCCCGTTCAAAATTATATATATAAACCATTAACTTTCTTAATATGTATTATGTTTTACATGAAATCCTTAAATATCGAGTTTGGTAATGATCAAAAAAACGTTGCGAAATATATCTATATCTATATCTGTAGATATATCTATATATATATATAATAATATATAATTAATATATTATATATTATATATATATAATTGTAACCTCTGTCTGTACATTGATTTTTTTCGCGAAATTTCACGATAACTTTTCGTTTCACATGTCATAGACACCATAACTACATTTTGTTTCTTTCGTGTCTGTTTGTTTGTTTGTTCGTTACCTTTTCACGCATAAACGGCTGAACCGAATTTTGTGAAACTTGGCACGTATATTACTACTAACCCACCTTAGACTTTAGGCTATGTTAATAATCTCTGAGACGAATAGGAGTGGGGGTTATAAGGGAGGGCTGAAATTAAAAATAGCGATATTTCGTTCCCTATTGCATTCTCGGCAATTACGCACAAAACAAAAGTTGTTTATATTGTTATTTAGAGTAACTTTGGTTATATACACTTTTGTCGTATACCTAATTATAAATGAGTTATAATATATATATATATATATATATATATATATATATATATATATATATATATAAACTTGTCAGTTACTGCTCTCGTGGTCGCAACGTTTGTTTGAACATTACATTTAGAATAAGTTCTAAACAACTTTTCGATCCGACGTGTAATAACGGAGATATTTCGAATTTTCGTAATCTCTTGGTTAGGATCAATGGACATTTGAAGACATTTTTCGAAAATCGCGACATGAGTACGAATTCAAGAGCTGATTTCTGTTAAGGGAAATATTCTAATAACTGGACCTTCCCTAACATGGAATAATGTCACAGTTAAAAGACAAAAAAATCACAAATTTGTAAGCCAATTCTTCACACTGATAAATGTAAATGAAATTGACGGAATGTGAGAAAATTGTTATGGGAATAAGCAAAACGATTGGCTTATGATAGGAAAATAAATTTGAAATTCAAATATCCGGTTATGCTGATCTGATAACAATTGTTAACACATCCTTATACATCTCTCTCTCTCTCTCTCTCTCTCTCTCTCTCTCTCTCTCTCTCTCTCTCTCTCTCTCTCTCTCTCTCTCTCTCTCTCTCTCTCTCTCTCTCTCTCTCTCTCTCTCTCTCTCTCTCTCTCTCTCTCTCTCTCTCTCTCTCTCTTTCTCTCTCTCTCTCTCTCTCTTTCTCTCTCTCTCTCTCTCTCTCTCTCTCTCTCTCTCTCTCTCTCTCTCTCTCTCTCTCTCTCTCTCCCTCTCTCTCTCTCTCTCTCTCTCACTGGCTTTCTTATCCTTGCAAGTAATATAAACAGTTCTTATTTAGATCATACTTGACAATCCATTGTAGCACTCATTCCTACAAATAAGGACCTCTAAATACGTTCCACATCAATTTTTGTTGTAGATGTATGAATATACTTACGAAATCCAATTTTGCGGTTTATAGATAGTTATATATATCTTGTCATGTGTAGGTTTACAGACTAGCGTTAACAGACAAATATATATATATATATATATATATATATATATATATAATATTGAATTTTGAAGTGAACCTCATTTTCGTCATCTCGGTTAATATTCAAGATTTAGAATAAATGTAGAGAACAATATTTATAGCAAATTTAATCTGCAATAAGATTATTGGCTCTATACAATTTTTTGATCCGACGTGTTACCATACGGAGATATTTTCGAAAATCCCCCCTCCCACTGGTCCGATTTCAGCCATTAACGAACTTGATCTGTCTTTTTTTCATAAAACGTTTAAATATCGAGTTTGGTAACGATCAAACAAAAATTGCGACCGCTAGAGCGTTGTCAGATATATATAATTTTGAACGGATCTCATTTTTGTCATCTCCTGGGTAGGAATTTTTTCCAAAATCGCGTCATGAGTACGACCTCGATAGCTGATTTCCCTTAATGGAAATCTGCTAAAACGTTGGAAAGTTAAAGGTTTCACTCACTGGACTCGAAAATGTTTATTTCATCCATGTCGTACTTGATGTTTAACCGTTTCATTCACTAATGATCCTAGTCCAGTATAAGTACTGAGAAGTACTTGTAGAAGACAAGAACTTTTATTGATCCCAATTAATTGGTTCTTCGACCATCCAGCATTTGGGGAGAAAGATCATATTCGTTAATGGCTTAAAGGACACGGGACAGGGGGTTTAGAGAGGAATTCGAAAAATTTTGTAGAGCTAATCTTGTTAAACTATTGCTGCTCTACAGCTGTTGGCTGACATATTTCCTTATAACTCAATAATTAATCGAGTAATTTGTACTTTCTTGTTTTCAGCCTTCAGTAAACCCTCAACTTCTACTTATCGGATTTTTACTTGCAATTAGCACAAAGGTAGTTTACTTGCTTGACAGAATTTCCCTACAGGACAGATGTGTGTATGTGTGTGTGTGTGTGTGTGTGTGTGTGTAAGTGCTTGGGTGAGAGTCCACGAGATATTGAGAGGGTTAGCTGATTAACTGAACTGAATTATGGCTTTTTATAATACTCTGGTTAGTCAACCAGTTATTTTAGAATTTAGAGACCATATTGATTGTCAAGTTGCCTCACTTGAAGTGTGAAATAAAACGTGACATTTTATAGCCAATGGAAAGAATTTGTGAACTGTTCTCTATTTAAGTTTTTTCTATGCAGTAATGGGTGATATTGAATAAGTCAAAATTTCGACTTACTAAGAAGAAGTCTTGCTTTTCAACCAACAAATAGTTTCAGACATACTCCACTTCGGTTTTCTATTCTGAGCTTGGAGTCTGCCAAATTTGTAGTTACTAATCAATAATGTTCGGTTAATTCGGGTTAATATTTGGTAGGACATAATTACAACAGACTACAACTAATTAATTGACAACCGTTCCTAAACACAGATTCGGTTTGTAACGTTAGGAAAGCGTCAAACTCCCCTAATTTAAATTATTTTCATACCATTTAATTAGCAGATTTCCCTTAGGGGTGGTTAGGGGAGCTGAAATCGGCTATTGAGATCGTACTCATTTTTGATTTTCGAAATTTTTCTTCAATGACGAAAATGAGGTCCGTTCAAAACGAATATGTTACAGTGAAAGACCGAAATCAGAGAATGTCGACATTCACTGGTGAATGCCAACAAACACCAAATACGTCGATGAAAGATCAAATATTTCATTACATTCGGGCCCTCGCCGGTGTATGTCGACAATTAGTCCATGGTAAATGTCGACATTCACCGTTGAAAGTCAGAAATAAGGGTATTTAGCAAATATTTGGGACATACACCAAGCGACTATGTGAATGTCGATATTCACTGGTGAAAGTCAGAAATAAGGGTATTTAGCAAATATTTCGGACATACACAAAGCGACTATGTGAATGTTGACATTCACCGGTGAAAGTCAGAAATAAGGGTATTTAGCAAATATTTCGGACATACACCAAGCGACTATGTGAATGTTGATATTCACTGGTGAAAGTCAGAAATAAGGGTATTTAGCAAATATTTCGGACATACACCAAGCGACTATGTGAATGTTGATATTCACCGTTGAAAGTCAGAAATAAGGGTATTTAGCAAATATTTCGGACATACACAAAGCGACTATGTGAATGTCGACATTCACCGTTGAAAGTCAGAAATAAGGGTATTTAGCAAATATTTCGGACATACACCAAATATGTGAATGTTGTATTCACGGTGAAAGTCAGAAATAAGGGTATTTAGCAAAATATTCGGACATACACAAATCGACTATGTGAATGTCGACATTTCACCGGTGAAAGTCAGAAATAAGGGTATTTAGCAAAATATTTCGGACATACACAAATCGACTATGTGAATGTGATATTTCACCGTGTGAAAGTCAGAAATAAGGGTATTTAGCAAATATTTCGGACATACACCAAGCGCCTATGTGAATGTCGACATTCACCGGTGAAAGTCAGAAATAAGGGTATTTAGCAAATATTTCGGACATACACCAAGCGACTATGTGAATGTTGATATTCACCGTTGAAAGTCAGAAATAAGGGTATTTAGCAAATATTTCGGACATACACAAATCGACTATGTGAATGTTGACATTCACCGGTGAAAATTAGAAATAAGGGAAGTTAGCGAATATTTCGGACATACGCCAAGCGACTATGTGAATGTCAACACTCTCCAGATTTCGGAGTTTCACCGTAACACATACACACACACACACACACACATATATATATATATATATATATATATATATTCAGTCAAAAAACAAGGAAATTGCCTCATACCCTCTGAATTCCCATTGAAGCTTAATACTACTCGTAATTCTTCCATTGGCAAAACATAAATATGGAAAATGTCTGCATATTATATTTAAATAATATTGTATTGACTTCTTCTAGTTCGTTAAGGTTTGATAAATACGTGAATTCGATCAAATTCAGGTTATTGTAGTAGTCTCACTTGGAATCTTAAATAACCTCATTTATGACCGATAATTGTCTCTAATTTTATTGAACTTGGTATGTATATTACTACTAAAACAGGTCAGATTTCTGGAGGTATTAATATTCTCTGAGACGAACAGGAGAGGGGGTTGTAGGAGAGGTTTGAAATTAAAAATAGCGATATTTCGATTCCTATTGGTTTTGCAGCAATTATGCACATAACAAATGTTGTTTATTTTGTTGTATAAAGTAACTTTTGATATATGGACTTTTTCCTTATAACGAAGTATAAATGAGGTATACACGAAAAACTATAGAAAGGGTCAACATTGTTATGGGACTCGAAAGACTAAATCAACGAAACTCCGTATTTTTGACAATGATAATATGATAATCTATGATTACGTTATATGTAAAAAAAAGATACATGCATAGGAAACGGGTAATACAAAAAATATTGTGTATTTTGTTGAATTAAGCACATAACAAATACTTTCATTATTAACATATCCTCAGCACGCCGGACTCGGGTGTAAATCCTAAGCATTGAGACGGGAAAATTTAAAAATATTGTACAAAGTAAAGCCCGGAAAAAAATACCATCATCATTCAGCCTTAAATCATTTCCCGTGCAAAGCGGGGCACCTTAGCTAGTAAGTTTATAATTTATTTTAATTATAAAAACTATTGCAATTGTTTTTTTAAATATCGGCCACATTGATTATCTTACCTATGTGTTTAACCAAGAATAAGTCCTAAAGTTTTCCTTAATAAAGATTTTTCTTCATCTAGTTCATTAATTTTAAAAACTGTAACACATTGGGACACTTGAAGACGATATCAATATATCTAGCGGAAATGAGTATTGAATATAGAGTGCAAGCTAAAGAAGTGGATAATTTGCTAAGGCTAATAATGTGAAATATGTATAGTTGATATCTACAAGCCAAATATAGACATTTACCCAGTATATATACATTTCTTATCATACACTCGAAGCGTAAATATTACTTTAAAGCATATATGTATAGGCTCTTGGTTCAGTTTGCCCTCCCAATGAAACAGTTGCCTCAGGTTGTTTTGAGTGTAAAGAAAGTAATGAGAGCCATCAGTCGATCGACGGGGAATAGGGAAAGTTTTCACACTCCTTCGGGGTTTGTTTTACACTAGCGTCGTAATGAGAACGGCTCCCCTTCCACCGGGCAACCTGTTAGCGAGGGGAAAGAAAGTATCTGGACAGCTGGAGACAGAGAACTCATTCAAATACGTATAACAGGAAGAAAAAGTCCTTCACGCAGGGGCTGCGTAAACTAAGCAGATTTCCCAAACGAAGGTTTACAATAGATAAATATACATACACGTAACACTACCTTGAATGTTAAGTGAATAAATGGAAAAGGTAATGAGAAATCTTTCAGTCAATTTACAGTAAATGTTAATAATCTCTACAACGGAAAGCGGCTGAATATTAAACAAACAGGCCAGCCAACCTCGTAGCGCTGAATAGATAGATAGACAGGAAAGACAAACAATTAACAAAATAAATCTGAATATAACAAAATAATTTTATTGAAAACAATTACTTAAATTTTAGTAATCCAAGAACAAAAACGGGGAATCAACAGAACGTATTTGCATATTTCTCCCAAAATAATAGTTCAATAAAAAACATATTTGATATTTAAACTTGTAATGAACTGGATCATGATATAACAGCTTATTATTAATTTGACCCTAGTAGGAGTGGGGGTATACTTAAAGCGTAAAACTAAAAAATCCAAATATCTCAGTTAATACTCATTATACGGAGAATAGCTATAGAACAAGATTTATAGTAAATTTAATTTACGATAAGAGTGTTTTTATACAATTTTTCGATCCGACGTATAGTAACAGAGAGTTTTCGAATTTTCAATATTCCTCCCCTCTAACCCCCCCCCACCCTCACCCTGTTCCGATTTCAGCCGTTAACGAACATGATCTTTCATTTTTACCTAAAGCGACTAAATATCGAGTTTGGTAATGATTAAACAAAATTGCGACCGCTAGAGCTTGTCTGTTACCGCTCTAACGCTTATTTTCATCATCTCCTAGGTAGGATCGATGGACCTTTGAAGAACAATTTCGAAAATCACGTCATGAGTACGACCTCAATAGCTGATTTCCCTTAAGGGAAATCTGCTAAAAGCCCGTCACGTAGGACTAACTAAGCAGATTTCCCGTGTGCAGTTATAGCCCACTATTGATCTGATCTCACCATGTATTTCATAGTTGAAATAGAATGGACAGTGGTCCCCATGAGCTTAAAAAAGCTTTAAAAGAAGCCCTCCATGAACTAGTTATAAGGGAATGGGAGAAAAGATGGCAGGAAACCTAAAAAGGAGCCCACACCAAAAAATTCTTCACAACAATCAAGGCAAGGCTTGTTAGAGCAAGGCTGAGCCCAGGATACCTCCTCACACAGTTTCTCTCTGGACTCGGTGATTTCAGCCATTACCACCACAGGTTCAAGAGGAGAGAATCACCACTCTGCTCTTGCGGCAACTCGAGTGAAACTGCAGAACTCGTGCTGATGGAGTGCACCTTATATGACGGAGCAAGATGTAGGATGTTCAGGGACTCATATAATTACAACCCAGGCATAGAAGAGCTCGTTAAAGATGAAGCTAGTCTCCGGGCACTCAATGACTTCAGTAAAAAATGGCAGAAGGAGGAAAATAAATAAATAAACAAACCTAGCTCCCTATCCGATCCTATCCCAGCCCAAATATGGCAATATTGCAGCTTGCAACAGACGCAAAAAAAAAATTTCACAGTTCTAAACTAAGATCCGATGAGTAGAAGCTTTACTGAAGGCTGCAAACATTAAAGCACAAATAACTCGCTTAATATGAGTTAACTGTGTAGAACAACACTTGTAGAAAATCAACAACTTAACTAGGTTGGTTCTATAATACTTTTCGATTCGACTCAATAAAGCAGATATTTTAAAATTTCGAACCACCTCTATTTATGGTGAGATTTTAGCCATTAACGAATATAAACATTAGAGTTGAAAGAATTCATTCATAGGATTGAAATATTGAGTATGATGTAGATCAAATAAACATCCTTAACAAAGACAAATAAACATCTGACACTAAATATCTGATAATAAAGGTCTCTTGAAAACAATATTAGGTATTTAAGCTTCGAATGATGTGGTTTATTTCATAAACGAGTACTGTTTATGTAACTTGAGTAGAAGTGGGGGTTTGCTGAAGGCTGAAAAGTGAAATATGCAAATATCTCGGCTAATATTCAAGATAGGGAATAAATGTGTATAACAATATTTATAGTAACTTTAATGTACTATAAGATTGACTCTATACATTTTTTCGATCCGACGTATAGTAACGGAGATACTTCGAATTTTTAAAATTCTTCCCCTCTAAACCCCCCCCCCCTCCCCCTCGTCCAATTTCAGCCGTTAACGAACTAGGGAAATCTACTAAAATGAAAATATCTAAAATATCGAAAAAAACATATATAACAACATTTACAGATCGTTAAAATTGCAATACTATTAGTTCTATACACTTTTTCGTTACGAAGTATATCTAGGGAGATACATTTTTTAGAATTCTTCCCTCTAACTCCCCCCCCCCCTATCCTAAGAAGTAGTATGGAAATTAGTTATTTATTATACAAGTGACGAAAGTAGATCATTTTACAACTCGAGTGATACATTTACCCACACGAGCGAAGCGAGTCTGGTAATTTCACGAGAGTTGTAAATTCTACTTTCGTCACGAGTGTAATATTAATTTTTTTCTGTAATCGTGTAATACATGATCATATCTAACCAGAATATGAACAAAATTAGGATGTTGTGAAGATTATGGTATGTTGTTGGTAGGTTATAAGCATGGTTGTGAAAGGTTATAAGCATAGTTATAAAACAACTAGTGATGATTGTGAAGTAGTGCAATTATAAACAAGTGCAGGTTATAAACAAGGAAGGTAATTATTATTATATTTAAATTTTAAAATATATTGATTATGTCCACCAATAATTCATTCACATTTCAATTTATTTTGTTAAAATAAATTCTTACAATGTTAAGAAACATTTAAAAGCATTTAATTTCCAACTTCAAATTATTTTTTAATTTATACTTATTACTAATTAAGAAGGCAATTCACTTTCTTCACTTGTGAAGAAAGTGATTACTTTCTTCACTCTATTGCAAAATGTTTCACTTTCTTCACTCATTTCACTTTAGTAATGTTACCATTATTCAACGATTACAGAAAAAAAATAATTTTCACACTACTCCTTAGTTATTTTATATTTAAAACGTAAAATAAATTTCGTCAACTAACTTCTCAAAATTTACACACTCACAACCACGTGCATGCTATGATATGTATAAAATTCTCACTCACGTCGTCGTCTGAAATATCTGTTCTGAGAAAGAAGTGGAGAGAGAGGAAGTATTGGAGCCTATTTGTATTCTTGGGAAGAGGCTAGGAGTGTTAGCGAGAGCGGGGAACACCGTTACTCACTCTTCTCAGAATATCTACATATCTATTACTTTTCTCCAACTTAGCAAATCACACCTAAATTCCAAAACTCCCAATAGCCAGAGGAAGTTTCTATTGCATGCAATTAATGTCATGGAAAGTCTTTATTTTTAATAAGATATGATTTGCCTTAATCTGGCAGGACTACTAGAAAGGAACGCTTTATTTAAAAAAAGAATCAAATCTTATAGCTTTAACGAATGTGTTAATTTGTCAATAGTACACAATCTAAAATGATGTAACAGGTTTTGCATGATAATCTCTTTTCTATTGTCTTAAAAACTTCTAATGGTCTCGTGGATCAGGTGCAAATATTATTTATTTATATTTTTCAAATATCGGATAACAAATATCCAATATTCGTAGATAAAACAGAAAAGTCCGTCACGCAGGGGCTGCGTAAACTAAGAAGATTTCCCACAATAAGTTTAGTAATAGATAAATATACATACTGGTAACTCAACACCACCATGAATAAATACAAACGGAAATAAGAAATGTTTCATCCATTTTCAATAAACTGCCGACAGGACAGCGTTAGGTTAGAAATGTAAACAAACGGGTCTGCCCGCCTCACACCGGAAAGAAAAACAATTACTGAAATATATCAGAATATAACATATTAATTTTATTGAGAACTATTTACTATATCTAGTACTGTACTAGGGACTTTAATAATGAGTCAGAATAATTGTTATCTTAATCAATCAAATTTTAGTAGTCCAAAACCTTAAGAGGGGGGGGGGGGGTCACAAGAACATATTTGCATGTATCTCGTATAATAATGGTCTCTTCAATACAAATTTTGGTATTTAAACTTCAAATAATGTAATTTATTATGTAGCAGAGTATTGTTTATGCAACATGAGAAGAAGTGGCGGTTTACTGATGGCTGAAAACTAAA
This sequence comes from Riptortus pedestris, assembly GCA_019009955.1. Taxonomy (NCBI): domain Eukaryota; kingdom Metazoa; phylum Arthropoda; class Insecta; order Hemiptera; family Alydidae; genus Riptortus; species Riptortus pedestris. The sequence goes on from CM032233.1 coordinate 31,777,829, forward strand.
AAATGCAAATATCTCGGTTAATATTCAAGATATTGAATAAACGTATATAACAATATTTATAGCTAATTTAATTTGCAATAAGATTGATTCTATACAATTTTTCGATCCGACCTATGGTAACGGAGATATTTCGAATTTTCGAAAATCCTCCCCTCTAACCCCCCCCCCCCCCTCCCCGTGGTCCGATTTCACCCTTTAACGCACTAGATCATTCTTTTACATAAAACGACTAAATATCAAGTTTTGTAACTATTAAATAATAATTGCGACCGCTAGCGCGGTAACAGACAAATATAGATATATATATATATATATATATATATATATATATATATATATATATATATATATATACAGTTTTGAACGGACTTCATATTCGTCATCTTCTAGGTAGAATCGATGGACATTTGAAGAAAATTTCGGAAATCGCGTCGTGAGTACGACCTCAATAGCTGATTTCCCTTAAGGAAAATCTGCTAAAATTAAAGGATCACCTCGTATATCTGTCATGCGTTATAAGAAATAATTTATGACAAACCCTGATGGTAGTTTGTTATGTTATTTTGGAGCAAGTTTCGGCTTTTTATAATTCATAGTTTTGTTATTGTGAAAGGGATGACATTGTAGTTCCCATTGTTGTGAGTTGTAGGGATGTTTAATTGATTGGTGGCTCATATGAAAAGAGGGAAGTGGTGTGTGTGGGGGTGGGAGGGGGTAACAACTGTCGTGCGGGCTAGGAGCAAGTGGCCTACCTTCCCCCAGGCCCACTTGATATTGAGGCAGGGCTTACACCCTCCCCAGGGACACCCCCCAGCGCAAAACCACCAACTACCGCCTCTCACAGATTCAAGCCGTCAGCATTTGTTTCCCGAAAAAAATGATTCATTCCTCTCTCCCTTCATGGTTGCTCTATGAGACAGTTCATACACCCGCTGTCTCCCTCGCAATGTTTTTAGCAGATTTCCTTGAAAGGAAAAACAACGGCTACAAAAAAAGTCCGTCACTCAGGGGCTGCGTAAATTAGATTTCTCTCGTAAAGTTATACATTAGAGAAACTTCCATACGACTGCCGAACAGATACGGAAACGGCCGAACTAGCTTTTGGCGGAAACGAATAGAAGCGACCATACCTTGTACGTTACACTTAATAAAAATGCAAATATTCCGAAAGACCTTCCGAAAGACTGGCAAGAATACTTCAGAAATATAATTTAGGAACAATATTCCAACCACACAGAATATTTAATGAATATTTAAAAAGTCGTAAAGACGCCCAATTTTTACAGGACACTGGAGTTTACATGATACCATGTGACTGCGGTAACTTTTATGACGGACAGACAGGAAAGACGAGCGTCACGAGAATCAACCAACACATGGGTGATTTGAAACATCAGAGAATAAAAACGCGCAAGGCTTTGTCCTCACCAAATTAAGTTCGACGAGACAAGACGTCTAAATAGAGAATACCACCGTGATAGAATATTAGTACAAGAAGCTCTCGAAATAAACAAGAAAACAACGGCGTGAACGGTGTCATACTTTCCGAAACGCGGAAAGCCATAATAAAAATAATTCAAACACATATGATTTAATCAAGTAGCTAACCAATTTAAGAACGCTGTCTGGAACCGTTGGAGCAGATATCCGAACTCCTTACAATGAAAATATTTCTCTGCGATTTATCCTGAAAAATAGAATATATACGGGTATATATATATATATATATATATATATATATATATATATATATATATATATATATATATATATGCACTCAACCGCAAACAAAACCGGACACTTAGATTTAGTCTTATAATTTTGTTAAATACTTAATATATATGTATATTAATCTTTTTTATTAAAATAATTGGTTAATCTATAGGTTATTTAAAAAAAATCTGCCAAAAGTGAATAATTTTTATTGATTATTTACAAAAAAATACAAAATAAAAAAAAAGAAAAAGATAAATTAACACATTTAAAAAAAAAAATTATTCTTCATTTTTATTACAGTGAATGGTAGATTCGCTACCCCAAGCGTTTCGGCAATGTAACGTAAGCTCCGGCCTTCCATCTAAGTTTGAAAGACCCATTATTCTGGACCGAAATAAAAATAAAACATTAATTAAAGAAAATGCTTGGTTAATAATTAAAGATGTTTAAATATGCGAAAAACTACTTACAGTTTAGAATAGATCAACTTCACGACAAATAAATCTAATCTGAGTTTTATCTAATTGTTTACTAATCCTGAAGGGATTAGTTCAATGGACTTAGACTCTAAATTCTCTGTAATAACTAGAATACCCATATAAAGAAAATTGCTGAAAATTAGCTTTTAATACGACAAAAATGAAGTGTCCGGTTTTTTTTGGGGTTGAGTATATATATGTGTATATATATATATATATATATATATATATATATATATATATATATATATACATATATATATTTCTGTTAACTGTCTAGCAAATATTACTTGATTGTTACCAAATTCGATGTTTAAACTTTTTATTTAAAACAAAAGTCTTCATGAACGAACTATTGGGATGGGGCTTAAAGAGAGAGGGGGAGGGAATATCGAAAATTCGAAATATTTCCGTTATAATTTCCATCGGGTCCAAAAATTGTATAGGACCATTCTTATTGCAAATGTAATTTCCTAAAAATGTTGATGGATACATGTTTTCGTACATATATAAGTATTTCTTGTAAAACTAAATATCAAGTTCGTGAATGGTTAACAGCCGTTTAAAGTGAGGATAGGGAGGTTCCGGATGGGAAAAATTGAATATTCAGAATATCTCCTTTATTATGAGTCCGATCGAAAAAGTATATAAATCAATCTTATTGGAAAATTATTTTTTCATAAATTTTTACCTACATACTTATTCTCCATCTTGAAGATTTCCCGAAAGTTTTGCATTTTTTATTTTGACACTTGAGTTACCCCCTCCCCTTTTTTGTCATCACATGCTACCAAGAAGGCAATATATCATTAACGTCTTGTTCCAAATTTTGTTGCCAAATATTGCTTTCAAGGGAAAATTATTATGTGAGATACGCGCTACTACGTGGTATGATGGCGATATGAATTCAGTTTATTCAACTTCAATCGAGACATTCTGTCTTGCCTGGAAAATGTTTATTTGATCTATCCATACACGATATTTAGCCGTTTCAATCAACACAAGAGATCGTATTAATGGCTGAAATCAGACTAGGAGTAGAGGGGGAGAGGTTTAGAGGTATGGGAATTCGAAATTTCCAAATATCTCCGTCATTGTACAAATATGTTATAGAAACGATCTTATTAAAGTATTGATAGTGTGCAATTATTGTTGTATACATTTTTATTTCGTAACTTGAATATTAAAATAAAAATGTTCTTTTTTGTTTTAAGACCAAAAATCCCCCACTTCAACTGAATGTTTACTTAGAAAAAGTCCGTCACGCATGCGTGACCGTGGTCTGCGTTAACTAACCAGACTTCCCACTTGCGTAAAGTATTTCCATAGATCTCAATACGTAAAATTCCCATGAGAACAATATTTGGTATTTAGATTCAAATAAAGTGCTTCATAACGTAAGGGCAAATTATTAATATGAGATGAGTAGGAGAGGGGGGGGGGGTGTTACTAATGTCCAAAAACTAAAAAATGCAAATACCTCGGTTGATAATCAAGATAGTGAAAAAATGTAATAATAACATTTATAGAACACTATATTTTTATAAGATTGGTTCTATAGACTCGTTCGATCCAACGCATAATAACAGAGCTATTAAAACTTTTCGAAATTCCCCCCCCCTCTAAACCCCTCCTCCCTCTGGTCCGATCTCAGCCGTTAACAAAATTGATCTATCTTTAACTATAAACTGATTATACATCAAATTTGGTATCGATGAGACAAAAATTGCGACCGCTAATGCGGTAACAGACAAATACAGATAAGATCTCTCTCTCTCTCACTCTCTCTCTCTCACTCTCTCTCTCTCTCTCTCTCTCTCTATATATATATATATATATATATATATATATATATATATATATATATTAAATACAGTTTTGAATAGACCTCATTTCCGTCATCTACTAGGTAGGATCGATGGACATTTGAAGAAAATCGCGAGTACGACCTCAATATCTGATTTCCCTTAAGGTAAGCCTGCTTGCTAATAGAGAATATATCATGAGATGTGATCACCAGTGTGTCATCCATTGCGTGGGGATGTGCTTAGTTTAAGCAGTCCCTTAGTGACGATCTTTTATTGAAATCTTTCTAACGCTGATGATGGATGTTCTGACTAAAGGTCAGGGGAGGGAATCGTTCCTGATGAGTCGGTCGTTCGAAGGGTCACCGGCTCAAATTCAAATAACTAAGCCAACAATTAATTCAAATAAAGGGTTAGAACCGCCAATATAAATGATACTATTGTCATACCTATCGGTGGAGACCGTTGTCACTGGCTGAGTTGTATTGAGTACAACTATTGACAGGCTTGAAGATGGTGCCATCGCATCGAAAGCGCTTGCCAGCGGTACTCAACCATCAGCCAGTGACGACGGTCTCCACCGACAGGTATGACAATAAGCCAACTATTATGAAATAGTAATTATAATTTCATAAATAGGAAATTATAATTATTATTCCATAAGTAGGAAATTGAAATTATTATTTCATAAATAGGAAATTATAATTACTATTTCATAAATAGGAAATTATAATTATTATTCCTTAAGTAGGAAATTGAAATTAATTTTTCATAAATAGGAAATTATAATTATTATTCCATAAGAAGGAAATTGAAATTAATTTTTCATAAATAGGAAATTATTATTATTATTCCATAAATAGGAAATTATAATTACTGTTTCATAAATAGGAAATTATAATTATTATTCCATAAGAAGGAAATTGAAATTAATTTTTCATAAATAGGAAATTATAATTATTATTCCATAAGTAGGAAATTGAAATTAATTTTTCATAAATAGGAAATTATAATTATTATTCCGTAAATAGGAAATTATAATTAATGTTTCATAAATAGGAAATTATAATTATTATTCCATAAGTAGGAAATTAAGTAATAATTAACTGTGCGTGTAAGCAAGAAATATAACCTTTCTCATTCAAGCTCATTCCTGCGCATAACACTAATAATTTCCTATTTATGAAATAGTAATTATAATTTCCTATTTATGAAATAGTAATTATAATTTCCTATTTATGAAATAGTAATTATAATTTCCTATTTATGAAATAGTAATTATAATTTCCTATTTATGAAATAATAATTTCAATTTCCTACTTATGGAATAATAATTATAATTTCCTATTTATGAAATAGTAATTATAATTTCTTATTTATGAAATAATAATTATAACTTCCTAATTATTAATTAATAATTATAATTTCCAATTTATGAAATGATAATTATAATTTCCTATTTATGGAATAATAATTATAACTTCCTATTTATGAACTAATACAGTGTAAAATAAACCGAATTAAGATGCTTCATGTCAACGAGCTGTAGCAGTTAAATCTCAAAATCATTACAAAGAATTATTGAATTTATTGAAGGTTAGAAAAGGAGCTGAACAAGAGCCGGTCTATCCTAATCATGACAAAGCAACGCGCCACTGTCATATTTATCTTATCTTGCCCTACATTGACTCAATATCAAGTGCTATTATCAGCCACATTATTAAACCGACCAAGAGCATTGAGTATGCCCGTATTACAAATTCATATTCAACACATAAGTTTTGTAAAAATCAATACAGTCTATGACACTGAAACATGGCAGAAGGAAGTGGGGGGGCGGTTAAATGAGGTGGGAAATCGAAAATTCAGGATGTCTCCGATATTATGAGTTTGTAAAAGCGTATAAAACCAATTTCTTTTCTTATATAATTATTTATAAATTATGTTCTATACAGGTTTGCTCTATTGATCATATTGACCGAGATTGTTCTATTTTTTTTCATTTTCAGCCTTCAGCAGTGGTTTATGTTATGGATCTTTAAACAATAAGTGAATGCCGAATTTTGCTCTCGACAGACTTTAATAGATGCGATCCAGGCAAATTCGTTGTGCGATGACATTATCAACTGAGATTTTATTTGAAACTGTTTATTGGAACAATTTCACTCTGCTCTAAGGATCTTATTCGTTAATGGCTGAAATATAACGAGGAATAGAGAGGAGGGGGGGGTAAGTGTTAGCAGGAATTACAAAATTCAAAATATCTCTATTATTATGAGCCTGACCAAAAATATTACAGCATCAATCTTGTTAAACTATTGATGTAGAACAACGTTATGTGTATTGTAGGTAGTGTCTTGTAATTGATGCTGTGCACTGGGTTTCATAATTCGAATACCATGCGAGTTATACGTACTTTCTTGTTTTCAGTCTCCCGCTGTTCTTCTCATCAGATTTTCATTTAGAGAACATATTGTGAGATGAAATCAGTAGTTTGCCATACCAGCACGTGGAAAATCTGTTTAGTTTACGCAGCCCTAAGTGATGCTCTATTTAAGACACGTGCAAAGGTACATACCCCACTCCGAAACTAGTCAAAATGGGTTCAGTGTTGGTCAAAGCTGATAATTCCATTGGAATCTAACTACCACAATTTTTCACGATTTCTAATCTTCCTTTAATCCGTCCATGGAAGTAAAAAAAAAAGTATTTAGATTTACCTCAAAACGGAAAAGTTCAATAAGAACAATATTTGGTAATTAGGCTTCAAATAATATGCTTCATAATATAATACCTTACAGTCAATATGACATGAGTAGGAGTGGGGGTTAACTGAAGGCCCCCCTAATAATAATCAAGATGGAGCAAAAACGTACATAACAACATTTATTGAACATTACATTTTCAATAAGATTGGTTCTATAAAAATTTCCGCATAGCAACGGAAATATTTCGAATTTTTGAAATCCCCCCTCCCACTCTTCCAATTTCCGCCGTTAGCGAACCTGATCTTTCTTTTTACATAAAACGATTAAATACCGACCCTGCGTGACAGACTTTTAATTGTAGTTTTTTTTTCTTTACTTTTCATTTTCCATGTAGTTATTTTTGATGAAATATACCAGTCCAATTTCGACTATTAACCAACTTGATCTTCATTTTTGCTTATCCTTTTAGTTATGTAGTATTTTATAAGAAATGTGAATTTCTCTTATAAATGTATAATTGAGATGAACGTTGGAGAGGTGGAACCAGGTATTTCTGGTATTTATTAACTCTGCTCCGTTAATATATGATATACTTTAATGAATATACTAGGTACCGTTATGTATATACAGTTTGCTTGACTTACAAAAGAGTATTTTTAATAGAGGTTATTACGTTCATAAAACCGCTGCCATCGTTGTGCTTTGTGCTTTTGTGTAAAGGAACTTTTATTCATACATGGTTCGGAATACAGAATAATTTCTATGATTATGAAAAATCTGGTCCATTATGTAATGAAAAAACCTAAGTGTATGAGAAGAGTAATATAAAAAAACGTTCGTCACGCAGGGGCTGCGTAAACTAAGCAGATTTCCCTTAGTGGAAATCAGCTATTGAGGTTGACTTCATGATGGGATTTTCAAAATTTTATATGGGGATTTTACTTTACCTTCCGGAAGATTACTCATGCCAATGTAGCGTTCGAGAATAATCTTAAAGGTAGTAATGAATTCTGTACATAGATAACCATGTGACGTCAAGTTCCTAGTCTCTATTGTCCACAATGATTAGATAGCGTTATAGAATTTAATGTTGGAGTCAGGCAGGAACGAAAGCAATTACAGCTCTTCATTCTCCTCTTAGGGCATAAGGTTTCTTAGGATAAAAAATAAAAAAAAGTCCGTCACGCAGGGCCGGTGTAAACTAAGCAGATTTCCCACGCGAAGGATTCCAATAGGTATATATACATACAGGTAACACTACCGAGAATGTTAAGTAAATAAATACAAACGGTAATGAGAAATCTTTCACTCAATTTACAATACAAGTTAATAAACTCTACAAAGGAAAGCGGCTGAATTGTAAACAAACAGGCCAGCCAACCTTGTAGCGCTGAACAGATAGATAGACCGGAAAGACTATCAATTAATGAAATATATATGAATGTAACATATTAATTTTATTGAAAACAATTTACTAATGCTAGTTCTTTAATTCGTAATGAATCAGAATCAGTATTATCTCAATCACTCAAACTTTAGTAATCAATGAACAAAAGAAGGGGGAGGGGGGTCAACAGAACGTATGGCATATACCTCACAAAGTAAAAATTCAATGAAAACAATATTTAGTATATAACCTTATAATGAAGTGGTTCATAATGGAGCAGCTTATTGTTAAAATGTCATGAGTAAAATTGGGGGTTTGCTGAAGGCTCAAAACTGAAAAATGCAAAAATCTCGGTTAATATTCAAGATAGAGATTAAATGTATATAACAATATTTATAGTACATTTAATTTTCAATAGGATTGATTCTATACAATTTTTTCATCCGACGTATAGTAAAGGAGATATTACGTAATTACGGAAATCCCCCGTCTTTAACGGACTTGATCTTTCTTAATGCATAAAACGTTTAAATATCCAGTTTCCTAACGATTAAACAAAAATTGCAACTCCTATTTAAACAGCGAGCGTTAACAAACAAATATATATATATATATATATATATATATATATATATATATAAAATTGTGAACAGACCTCATTTTCGTCATCTCCTGGGTAGGATCGATGGACATTTGAAGACATTTTTCAAAAATCGCGCCATGAGTACGACCTCAGTAGATAATTTCTTTTAAGGGAAATCTGCTGACAGTGCACTTAGGAGAGCGATGGAGAGAATCCTTCTTTACAATTTTAGAAATAATGCAGAGCAGTTAAAAAAAAAAAAAATAATTGGTGAATTAGAGGAGGGATACATACAAATATTTTGTAGTTTTATTTAATAACTGAACATTTTTGATAGTATTCACAAATCTTCTTGTCTATAGAAACAGCCTACATACTTGAAGTTATTTAATTTATTTTTAAACAAAGAATATTTTTTAATGGATTTAAAAAATTTGGACAGAAAATTAAAGATTATTACTTCTAAAAATGATAAGCTTTCCTCAAAAATTTTATATTCGTCGTTGGAAGGATATTCTTGTATCTTCTTTTATTATATGTAATACTATTTATAAAAACAAGTTCATGTTTTTTTTTTAATAAAAAGTATTGTTTCTAACATGTATAGTAAAGGAAGAATCATTATTTTTTACTCATTAAAGAATGGTCGACATCGAAATGGTTACTAAACATTTGTTTGATAAAATGGAGTATTGTTTTTAACCATAAACTCTCATTCATAACTTTCAATGAATTAAAGGAAAATGAAATATGAAGAAAAACGCACTACATTCCTTTGGGTAAAACTTAGTTGAGAATTTTCAGTGTATCTAATATAATCATTGACAGTACTTAGGTATGACTTGAAGGGAGAAATATGACATTTAGAGTGAGTTCTGTAAGGGAAGAGCTATTAAAAATGTCTACTTTAAAGTAGATAGGTTATTGAAAATTTATGTCAACGCGATTAAAGGAAAAGCAATTTGTCATAACACCAGAATTAATAGGAAGATTAAACAAGATTATTCTCTCATGAAAATGTCAATACTAATAATAATAAGGAACTAGTGGAATATTTGTGTTTATATACTTGTAAAGGGATAAAAAAAAAATATTATGAGGTTACGGTGGGCAAATAAGCACTTAGAATTAAATAAATATCCGAACACCGGCATGTTTTTGTTGAGATAACAAAGAAAGAGTTTCAACAAATGTTTACGCAAGTGATCAGCGATTGTTAGAGCTTTTTATCTGAGCTGAAAACCGCATTTAGTTACATTTTGCTTGTATGGTTAGAGGTTTCCTTCATTGTCAGTAAGCAGCCCCAGTGAATACTGTCTGAGATCCTCTTACAACTCCAATAATGTGCAGTGCAGTGGTGAATCAGCAACAATTACTATGGGCATTTTTTGAGGTGCTGGATGGTGAAGGAATTATTATCTCAGGTAAGAAAGAACGCCTCTTTCCTTCACTGTTCTTTATTCGTCGCTTTCAGAGCTTACGCTCCATCATCAGTGCCCTACTGGCAAACAATTACAATAAAAACGTTGTGTTGATATATATAGAAGCTTGCCAAGCTATGTCTGGAGTTCAACGTTGGCACAACGCAAGCCGTAAGAATGTTGATACAGTAAATAGGTATATGAACGATAGTGAATTTTTAATTTTAATCTGTAAAAATAGTTTTTTCTGTAATCGTTGAATAATGGTAACATTACTAAACTGAAATGAGTGAAGAAAGTGAAACATTTTGCAATAGAGTGAAGAAAGTAATCACTTTCTTCACAAGTGAAGAAAGTGAATTGCCTTCTTAATTAGTAATAAGTATAAATATAAATAAAAAAAATAATTTGAAGTTGGAAATTAAATGTTTCTTAACATTGTAAGAATTTATTTTAACAAAATAAATTGAAATGTGAATGAATTATTGGTGGAAATAATCAATATATTTTAAAATTTAAATATAATAATAATTACCTTCCTTGTTTATAACCTGCACTTGTTTATAACTGCACTAATTCACAATCATCACTAGTTGTTTTATAACTATGCTTATAACCTTTCACAACCATGCTTATAACCTACCAACAACATACCATAATCTTCACAACATCCTAATTTTGTTCATATTCTGGTTAGATCTGATCATTTATTACACGATTACAGAAAAAAATTAATATTACACTCGTGACGAAAGTAGAATTTACAACTCTCGTGAAATTACCACACTCGATTCGCTCGTGTGGGTAAACGTTTCACTCGAGTTGTAAAATGATCTACTTTTGTCACTTGTATAATAAATAACTATTCTTATTTCTGTAAATATTCACTGGGACACTTATTTAAATTTTTTTAAAAGTTGTATGTTTTAACTCTAATTCTTGACCATCGACATGTACATTTTCTTAATTTTTTTTTAATTAAATGACATATTATACAACGTTTTTATGGTAATTGTTTGCCAGCAGGCCACTGATGATGGAGCGTATGCTCTGAAAGCGCTCTGTCGCAACGAATAAAGAACAGTGAAGGAACGAGGCTTTTTTTCTTACCTGAAATTACTATGGGAATATCACTTCTTTGACAGTAGGAAATTAAAGCTCATTAAAATCCAATGAGATTTTCTCTTGAGTCCACAAAACAAAAGTACATTATTATTTTTTTTTTAAATGTTTCATTAGCTTTGCTTTTATAAGTAAATTTATCTTTACGGAACTTACGCTATTCTCAAATCATTGTATGGTAGTCTCGAGACCTTGATGGCTTTTTCCTTTGATGGATGTTAAAATATTATGTCATTTCTCACATTACATATTTATATATATTCATACGTTTGCGTCTGGGGTGTGTGTTTATCGGGACAATTTTTAAAATAAGTATACAATTTTTATTGAAAGTTATAGATCTAAATCTGTTGACCAATAAAAAAGGTTAGTGAGAGATGGGGGTTTGGAAACACAAAATGGCGATTTTTTTTTTCATTTCAGGGATACCGAAAATAGTGATTTTAGTTTATCATAAAAATACCAGCGAATTATGCTCTATAAATTTTTTTAATATGATATAATAATGACTTTGTTATTGTGTTGAACTCATAAGCCGTACTTAAGACAGTCTCCCATGGCCAGCATATTGCCTATATTTAACTGCACCTTAAAAAAAAAAATTGATTGAGTTATATTTACATGTGCTGTAAATCTGTTGGCATGACATTACTATTGGAGAATTCGTTACTAATTATTGAAGTATGAAAGCAGTAAATGCATTATCAAATTTGCTTCATTCTTTTCTTTTTAGCAGATTTTCCTTAAGGGAAATCAGCTATTGAGGTTGTACTCATGACGGAATTTACGAAATTTTTCTTCAAATGTCCATCGATCCTACCTAGTAGATGACGAAAATGAAGTCCTTTCAAAACTGTATATATATATATAGATCTATCTATTTATCTATCTATCTATATATTTGTCTGTTACCGCTCTAGCGGTCGTAATTTTTGTTTGATCGGTACCAAACTCGATATTTAGTCGTTTTATGTAAAAAGAAAGATCAAGTTCGTTAACGGCTGAAATCGGACCAGTGGGAGGAGGGTGGGTTTAGAGAGGAGGATTTTCGAAAATTCGAAATATCTCCGTTACTATACGTCGGATCGAAACATTGTACAGAATCAATCTTATTGCAAATTAAATTTACTATAAATATTGTTATATACATTTACTCTCTATCTTGAATATTAACCGAGATATTTGCATTTTTATGAAGTCTGTGGTCGGGTATAGTTCGGATTAGATCGGCCATTTCCGCCAGTACTCGGCTCAGGTGGAAGCTTCTTCTAACCTTACCTTACCTTCGCTACTTTGTGAGATTTATACAAATACGTTCTGCCCCCCCCCCTTCTTTAGTTCTTGAACTAATAAAATTTGAGTTATTAAAATATAAATTATTCTTACAATTCAGAAGCCGTTTCAGTTGGGAATTTATTTTAATTAACTGAAAGATTTCTCATTACCGTTTGTATTTAATCACAGTGGTATTGTGTTACCAGTATCCAGATTTATCTATTGTAAAACTTCACATGGGAAATCTGCTTAGTTTACGCAGCCCCTGCGTGACGGACTTTTTTTAATTCGGGTAAAAAACGTATTCTAAAAAAAAATGTTTTTTTTTAAATTTATTAACATTCATGCAAGTAGAAGATTAACTGAAATATTGTGTTGATTTAATTTAACATAATATCAATCCTATTATTGAACACCATAAAACATTTATAACGATGATGATAATGACTAAAGTTCGGACATATAGCAATGAAGTTACACTGACATATTAAGTTATCTAAAACTCGTGTTTATTTAAACATTTTGGAGGAGAATTAAAATATATTCAGGTTGTCAACTGCTGCAGTACGATATGCTAGTGTCCGATTGAAGGAGAGAAAAAAAACCAAACCGTAAGTATCTCTGTGCATATGATAGATAGATAGATAGATAGATAAAAATTCTGTATTTAAGTATAAACTTTTTACAGGGGGTCCGAATATTTACAAAAAAATAAAAAAGAAAGAGAAAAAAAAAGAAGAAAAATTAAAACACATAGCTAGGTACAATACTTCTCTAAAGTAATACATATAATATTGGTGATTATAAAATAAATAATTTGGCTATAATTAGTAAATCAATAAACAAAGAATTACATTATAGTAAAAATAGCTTACTCAACATTGGGTGATCTTCAAATTTGATACATAATTAATCTTAATTTAATAGAAACAAAAATAAAAATAAAGAATAAAGAAATAGAAAGAAAGAAAATAAAATAAAAAAGAACATAAAATTTCATTAATCTGCTTATATTAAAGAAAAATAAATAAAGAAAGAAAAAATAATAATATAATAAAATGAAATTATAATAATAAGTAAATATAATAAAAATATATGTATAATAATAGACAAAATAAAGAGACAGTTCTTCTAAATCATCAATCAGTTCCGAAGGCACAATATTAATTATGAAAAATAAATAGATAAATAAAATATATAAATAATTATAATAATAAATGAAATAAATACTCTGTGCATATGCATAGGATTGAAAAGTTAAAATAATTTGAAGATTGTCATCGACGAATATTTTATACACCACATATCTCAATCTCGAAATTCGCGAAGTCCATACAACCTCAATAACTGATTAACCCCCCCCCCCTCAATGATCAATGGATACTAAAAACAATACTTAAATTATTATTTCACTTTTGTTGCCAACCTTTCTTAAACGAAATCAGTTGTAGGTTGCATCAAATATCAAAGATATTCTTCTACAGTTGTATAGCTCACATATAAATTTCATAGTTGTCATTTATTGAAATCGGTGTTACAAAATTAATGCCCATCCCCCGTAGCTCCAGAAAGCGCCTGACACAATGTAGTCAATGGAGTTTGTATGCTGTATTTAAATAATATTATTATTATTTTACAATAATCATTTTTAATATTAAAAAAAAACAGTATTATTTTCTTTACAAACTAAATACAAATGTTATTTTAAAAATAGTATTTCAAATGCTTCAAATTTAAAAAGTCCGTCACGCAGGGGCTGCGTAAACTAAGCAGATTTCCCATGTGAAGTTTTACAATAGTGAAATCTGCATACTGGTAACACAATACCACCAAACGGTAATGAGAAATCTCTCAGTTAATTAAAATAAATTCCCAACTGAAACGGCTTCTGAATTGTAAGAATAATTTATATTTTAATAACTAAGACGGTGGGGGGGGGGCGGATGAACAGAACGTATTTGCATAAACCTCACAAAGCCACAAAGGTAAGGTAAGGTTAGAAACGACAGGTAACGTTAGAAGAAGTTTCCACCTGAGCCGAGCAGTTACGAAAACGGCCGACCTAATCCGACTATACCCGACCACAGACTTCATAAAAATGCAAATATCTCGGTTAATATTCAAGATAGAGAATAAATGTATACAGCAATATTTATAGTAAATTTAATTTGCAATAAGATTGGTTTTATACAATGTTTCGATCCGATGCATAATAACGGAGATATTTTGAATTTTCCAAAATCCCCCGTCTAAACCCCCCCCCCCTCCTCCCTCTAGTCCGATTTCAGCCATTAACGAACTTGATCTGTCTTTTTACATAAAACGGTTAAATATCGAGTTTCGTAACGATCAAACAAAAATTGCGACCGCTAGAGCGTTAATATATATATATATATATATATATATATATATATATATATATATATATATATAATTTTGAACGGACCTCATTTTCGTCCTCTCCTGGGTAGGATCGATGGACATTTGAAGAAATTTTTCAAAAATCGCGTCATGAGTACGACCTCAATAGCTGATTTCCCTTAAGGGAAATATGCTAAAATGATATTTCATAAAAAAAAAAAAAAAAAACATTTTATGTCATCAATATATTTTTTGGAAAACTTTATTCTAGAAATATCGTAATTTAAATGAATGGAAAAAATAATCCATTATTCTTCACTTCTAATGGGAACAACGTTATCTTTAATTGCGAAAAGGTGCATCTTATTATCTGCTTCCACTTATAAACATGATTAATGATAACTTTCTGTCTGACTTTAGTGGTGTCATACTCGTTACTTGTAGATACATTACTGTATGCACGTCTTGGGATATTGTTGAAACAAGAGTCTATAGGTTTGATGTTATTGTAATTTATGAATTTGGTAATGGAAAGGGATGATTAGGATTATATATATATATATATATATATATATATATTGAAATGACACTACCAAATTGAATACAAATGGAGACGATATAAGAGAAAAGGGATCAATAAGGGATATTGACTTATAATTTTTAAGTTTATTAAAAATGAAAAAGCAACAGAAATTTATTCAAATTATTGAAGGCCTACATTTCCAACGCTTCCCATTGAAATGTTGCTACCATTATAGAAAAAATGCATACTAAAGCGATCATTGTTGAGAAAAGATATTTGGGAATTTCAAATTCCAGTAAAACTTGAAAACTACTTCAAATTTTATATTTGTTATTATTCTTTTATTTTACGTCCACTTTATGCAACTAGGCTAATAGGGACGGGTTATCTACAGGTTACCATCCTTTTCTAGCCAGGGTGGGCCTAAGGAGTTTATTTAATGAGACCGTCATTAAATAAATTTCCACTGCCCAGGGCGGGATTCGAACCCGCCACTCTAGGTCTGCCATGGGAGATTAGGACCAACGCCCTAACTCGCACGGCCAACCCGAGCCCCGAAGACAATTTTTGAACTGAAGGGATTTAAAATATGGGAATTTACAATTTTTAATATAGAAAACAAGCTACTGGTTTAACACGGTGAACTTGATAGCATCTGTGCTACTACATAGAAACCCTATGTGGAGGGATTTTATTTTTCTATACATCCAATGCATATTTGCATTATTCGTGCATTTTGTCAAAACTTGTAACAATTTTTATATAATAATATATATATATATATATATATATATATACACATATTAAAAGATGTCAATAAAAACATGAAAGTGAAATTTAACAAAAAAAAGTTATTTAAGCTCGGGCTGCGCTAACTAAGCAGATTTCCCACTTGCGTCGCGTATTTGCATTTATCTCGTAACGTAAAAGTTCAATGAGAACAATATTTGTTATTTAGGCTTCAAATAAAGTGCTTCATAATATAACAGCTTATTGTTGATATGGCGTGAGTAGGAGTGGGGGTTTACTGGAGGCCGAAAACTAAAAAACGCCAATATCTCGGGTAATATTAAAGATAATGAAAGCATATACATAGCAACATTTATAGCGCATTACATTTGGAATAAGATTGGTTCCGTTCAATTTTTCTGTCCGACGCATAATGATGGAGATATTCAGAATTTTCGAAATTCCTTCCCTCTAAACCCCCTCTCTCCACAGTCCGATTTCAGCCGTTAAGGAAAGTGATCTTTCTTTTTAAGTAAAACGCTTATATATCGGGTTTCGCAGCGATTAAACAAAAATTGCGACCCCTAGAGCGGTAACAAATATATATATTTATACAATTTTGAACGGACCTCATTTTCGTCATCTACTAGGTAGGATCGATAGACATTTGAAGACATTTTTCGAAAATAGTGTCATGAATAAAACCTCAATAGTTGTTTCCCTTAAGGGAGGTCTGCTAAAAATAATAAAAAAGTGATATAATTTTAATATTATATCATCGTTTCCACTCTCAACTCAAGGATATCATTGGCTATTGTTTTTAATAAATTTAAGTGTTTTAAAATAAAATATCGGGAGTGATATGGCAAGTGGGAATTTGAGTCTTTAACCGTCGTCTTCGTATGTCTTGAGTCAGTGTCACTGTCGCATTTACAAGTATTTGAGTTAGTAAGTTTGTATCTGTATAAGTAAGAGTTGGAAAAGAAATTGTTACATGGATGACAAAGTTAGGGGCAGAATAGGAGCAATCCTAGGCAAGTGGCTGGATGACCCGAGGGTCTAGGATACTCAAATGGAAAAACCCTCTTTCACCGCACTGAATATTTAAAGCTGGAAGCAGAGACTATTCAAGGACTTCAGCTCCTTGGAGTTAATTAGGAGACAGTTGGAAATACTGACTTAAATCATCATGCTGAAAAGTTAAAGTACTATTTTAGTATTCATTATTTCAAAACCAATAGTTTAAAGTTTTTCTTTTTACTTCCTTGTCCGGAGCGAAGGAAGTATTGTAATTTTCAATGGAATTATCCGTTTTGACCCTCTCTGAACCCAATTTGGCCCAAGTTTCTGCAAGACATCAGAACGTATGTACGTTCATGTCTCGTCTAACACAAGAACGGCATACCTTAAAATGTTGAAATATCATATTTGGGATTATTGTAACTTTTAGTTGGGCACCTCCCATTTTCAATCGAAATCGTTGAGGAGATGGGGATGTTTAGAGGAAGGTGAAATTAAAAAAAAAATGTCTCCATACTTATTCGAGATTCAAACAATTTGTATAGGACCTTTCCGTAGTTTTCCCTTAAGGAAAATTAGCTACTCATGACGCGATTTTCGATATTTTTCTTCAAATGTCCATTTATCCTACCTAGGAGATGACGAAAATGAGGTCCGTTCAAAACTATATATATATATATATATATATATATATATATATATATATATATATATATATATGTCTGTTACCGCTCTAGCGGTCGCAATTATTGTTTAATCGTTACCAAACTCGATATTTAGTCGTTTTATGTAAAAAGAAAGATCAAGTTCGTTAACGACTGAAATCGGACCGGGGGGGGGGTTAGAGGGGAGGAATTTCGAAAAATCGAAATACCTCTGTTACTATTCGTCGGATCGAAAAATTTTATAAAATTAATCTTATTGCAAATTAAATGTACTATAAATATAGCTATATATTTGTTCACTACCTTGACTATTAACCGAGATATTTGCATTTTTCAGTTTTCAGCCTTCAGTAAGCCCCCACTTCTACTCGTATTACATACACCATACTCTGTTATATAATAAACCACATTATTCGAAGCTTAAATACCAAATATTGCTTTCCAGAGACCTTTATTATATGAGATACATGCCAATATGTACTTGCGCCCCCCCCCCCGGTCTTAAATACTTGACTGCTAAAAATTGATTGATTGAGATAAAAATCATTCTGATTCATTATTAATTACAGTGGTAGACATAGTACATTGTTTTTAATAAAATTAATATGATATATTCTGATATGTTTCAGTTATTGTTTTTCAGTCCGGTATGCCTGTTTGTTTACATTTCTGGTGTTTCCCGTCGGAAGGTTTCTTATTACCGTTTGTATTTATTCACTTGATGTTGACAGTGCTATTGTGTTACCAGTATGTAGATTTATCTCTTGTAAAACATCACGAGGGAAATCTGCTTAGTTTACGAAGCCCCTGCGTGACGGACTTTTTTACTCAGTGAATGTGGAATTATAAATTTTAGTCTCGATGAGTAGGTGATCATTTTATTTCTCGTGCGACAAGGATGTAGTTTATCGTTGTGATAAGAAGGCAAATTACGTGTCATACCATGCCTTCAACTATGGCAATAACGAATAATTGCTTCCCAAAAAAAAAAAAAAAAAGAAGAAAAATGTGCGACGTGGTCTGAGCAATATATCGAGGCGTCCCCTTATCACCAGCCTTATCTGTAATTGAGATAAGAAGCAGTACTTGGAACGGCATGTGACTTACCCTCACCGAATAAAACCTGTTATACAATTCTGTGAAATAATTTTCTCACAAATATTCATTCATCTGAGTGGTCGTCATATTTTAACAGAATTCCATTAAGGGAAATCAGCTATTGAGGTCGTACTCATGACGCGATTCTCGAAAAATTTCTTCGATGGAAATGTCCATCTACCCTACACAGGAGATGACGAAAATGAGGTCCGTTCAAAATTATTTATATATATTTGTCTGTTAACGCTCTAGAAGTCGCAATGTTTGTTTGGTCGCAACGAAAATCAATATTTAAGCGTTGTATGTAAAAAGACAGGGCAAGTTCGTTAATGGCTGAAATCGGACCAGTGGGAGGGGGGGGATTCGAAATATCTCCGTTACCATAAGCCGGTTCATAACATTGTATAGTACCAATCTTATTTAAATTAAATGTACTATAAATATTGTTATATACATTTATTCTCTATCTTGAATATATACCGTGATATTTGCATTTTTCACTTTTCAGCCTTCGCAAACCCCCACTTCTACTCATGTTACACAAATAATTCTCTGTTATGTAATAAACCACATTATTTGAAGCTTAAATACCATAAATTGTTTTCAAGAGACCTTCATTATACCAGACAAATGCAAATATGTTATCGTGACCCCCCCTCCTTTCTTAAGATCTTGGACTACTAAAATTTCATTGATTGAGATAAAAATTATTGAGATTCATTATAAATTACAGTACTAGATATAGTAAATAGTTTTCAATAAAATTAATATGTTAATTTCTGATATATTTCCGTAATTGTTTTTCTTTCCTGTGTGAAGGTGTGGTAACCTGTTTGTTTACGTTTTAGCTGCTTCCGGTCAGGAGGTTTCTTACTATCGTTTGTATTTATTCACTTGTATATATATATATATATATATATATATATATATATATGTATATATAGTTTTGAACGAGGTAATTTCCGTAATGAATTAGGTGGTATTAGCGGAAAAAAAAAGATTTTTTTCGAATAGTAAGAAGGTCTCGAATGAGTAGCAGACGCCTCACGTGGACACTTGAACAGTATAAACAGACGCCTATAATAAACAGATGCAGGGTAATCAGACACCTTACGTGGGTACTAGATCATTTAAGTCTACTAAATAACTGGCAGAATGGGTTCCAGAAAAAGCGACTACAGTGTACAGTAGATCACCGGGCCAGATTAGAAGCTGTAATCCTAAATGCATTTGCTAACAAACAGCACGCAATTGGAATATTTTTTGATATTCATAAAGCGTTTGACACAGCATGCCGCTTTTAGATCTTGAATCAAATATATCAATGGGGTATAGAGGCAACATGCCCATACTCATTCAAGAATTCCTAAAGGAAAGGTATTTCCAAGTGGCAGTTGGAAATACACTGTCCAAAGAAGAATAATGAAAACAGGTGTCCCACAGGGAAGTATTGTGAGTACAACTCTTTTTTTGATTGCAGTGAACGAGATAAAAGATTGTCTGGCCAACAATGTAAGAGGCAAAGCTTAGCCTATATTAAAAGTCAACTACAAGCCGCGATTCTTAGATTAATGGAATGGTCGAAAAAAAGAGGTGTTTTGTTTTCCACCGAAAAAAACAAAGTGCACAGTATTCTCAAAGCTCAGAAATTTAAATGATTTACCACATCTCTATCTTAAGGATACTCTAATAAAATAAGTCAACCAGGCAAAATTCCTAGCTATGTCCGTCGACAGCAAACTGAGATGGAATATACATTTCGACAACCTCAAAAAACGCTTATCTGAAAGGCTTAAAATTCTTAAAGTACTTGCTAACACATCATGGGGAGCTGATAGGAGTACCATGCTAACAATTTACAGAGCTCTAGCATAGTCTAAATTGGATTACGGCAGTTTTGTATATGGTCCAGCAAATTCTAAAGAATTATACAAACTAGATGCAATTCATAATGCTGGATTATGATTAACTATAGGAGCCTTCCGCTCTAGCGTGTGTTGTAACATGAATCCCACCATTGACATTAAGAAGACAAAAACTGGCAGCTAAATACTTAGCCAAACTAGTGACCCAAGGGGTTATATTCCACCCTCTCTACTCACGGCTGTGTGGCCAGAAACCCACAAAACCAAAACCTATTGGAATTCGGCTAAATCAGTTAACAGAAAGACTATTACGAAACTCAAACAGTATTGATGAATTCTACTCAACTCCGCCTTGGACAATTCAAGAACTATCTATAGATACACAAATCACCAAACTCATAAAAAAATCGTCCCAAGAGATCAACTACTGGAAAATAAAGGAAACTTTCACTAATAAAATAGAGAAATACCAACACCAAAAGATCATATACACTGCTGGCACCAAAATGCCTGCCATAAATTCAAGCTCAACAAATTAACCAGCATCTATTCGGCCAAAGTATTCGCAATTCAGTTCGCACTATATCACTGCATTTGCAAACACTCGAAACATGAAAAATTCCTCATATGCACTGACTCTTTGAGTGCCCTATTGAGTATTAAAGATGTATTTACAAACAATCCAATAATATCAAAAATACATTATTACATACAAATGCTCCAAAGTTAAAAAGGGTCATCTACTTCATGTGGATTCCAAGCCAAGTGGGAATAGATGGAAATGAAAAAGCAGATTTAGCAGCCAGAGAAGCCCACCAACTCGACTCAATCATCCCAGAAACAATTACATCTGCAGAGCTCTATCAACCACTCAAAGAAGAAATTTATAAAAACTGGAAAGAGATATGAAATGAAACCCAGGTCAATAAACTAAAAACTATTAAAACCTCCATCCGTCCATAGAAATATTCGACAAGAGACAACAAAAGAGATGAAGTCGTATTAGGAAGACTCCGAAAAGGGCACACGAGATGACCCATGGTTATCTTATGACAAAAGATCAACGCCCGATTAGTTGGAAGTGTAATACAGACTTGACTATCTACCACATATTAATGGAATGCCATACGTTTACTAATAATTGAAATGAATGCAATATTTCCAATAATATAGCAGTGGCTCTTGGATATGACCCCAAAGAGCTAGATAAATTGTTTAATTTTGTGAAAATTATGCATTTCTATAAAGAAATTTAAATTACAAGTTCTTTGTATCCTCGTTTATATTGTTGAGGTGGCGATATGGATTAGGATATGATTACAATATAGATTTACATAATTACAATGTTGACAATTTAACAACAGGGCGATGATAGCATAGTAGTTTTTCGCCCTAAATCCTTATGAAACAAACAAAAGAATGAGTATCCTTCTAAAAGAAAATACCAAGTTTTCGTTGACCTAGGATTAAACAAGCAGTGCTTTTGTTCCGGATGCGGAGAGTGATGTGGTATTTATGTTTAAAAATGCAATTGATTGTGAATTTGTTTCAGTGTTTTATAGGAACGGGCTGGGGGGAGGGCAGAATCCCAGGAGGCCGGAACCCCTGGGCCTGGGACCGGCTGAATTGTTGATAACAGCCACCGATTTGTGAGGGATTGCCTCGTGACAAATCCCACCACTTATCGGCTCTTCGTTTAATTGGCCCTGTATAAATGATGAGATGGGGAGGGGCCGACGCTTGGGGGAGGGATAACAAGCTGCCCCCTGACAGATGGGGCCCTGTCAATCAGGTCACCGCGCACACACACGGCCATGGAATAGAGGATAACACAACCATATGTAGAGGCAAGGAGGAATATATGGCATGGAACAGGGCCTAAGCCTCCAGCCCTCGCCGACTACCCTGTGGGGCGAGGGGCACATGTTACCCCTTTGACTAGTATATTAATTAGCACAATAGAACCAGTCTCTGCTCCCATTCCTTATGGTGATTGTACACTTGCTCCCTCCGCCTAGCTCCCCTATTCCCACCCTAACCGCACCCAGTTGATTATCTTCACCTGCCAAATTTCTGACATAATTGCAAAGACATAACCATGGACATCATTGGTCATTTTAGCACGTGATTTCCGAAAGATTTCTTCTAACGTCCATCGATCATATATATTATTAATGTCTTTTTTACTTCCAATTGCTAAGTAAATGGAATGACGTAATCTTAGAAAATTTTCATCATTTAGATTTCAACGGCATTATCAGTTTTGTCCTTAGCCGGCCCATTTTGACCGCTTAAAAAAGTCCGTCACGCAGGGGATTTCCCATTCACGTATTTGCATTTACCTCATAACGTATTATTATTATTTATTAACGTCCACTTTTTGCAACTTAGGCTAATCGGGACGGGTTATCTACAGGTTACCACCCTTTTCTAGCCAGGGTGGGATTTTAGGATGTTATTTAATGAATTTCGTCACTAAATAATTTCCTTTGTCCAGGCAAGAATCGAACTCGCCACTCTAGGTTTACCATGTGAGATAAAGGTCAACGCTTTAACTCGCATGGCTAACCTGAGCCCCCCTCATAACGTAAAAATTCAATGAGAACAATATTAGGTATTTAGACTTCAAATAATAGGCTTCACAATAATAACAATAGCAGCCTAGTGTTAATATGAAATGGGAAAGAGTGGGGGTGGGGGTTTACTGAAGGCCGAAAACTGAAAAATGTAAAAATATCTTGGTTAATAATCAAGATAGTGAAAAAAGGTAAATAAAAACATTTATAAAACGTTACATTTTCAATAAGATTGATTCCATGCAATTTTTCATTCGACTCATAATAACGGAGATATTAAGAATTTTCGTAATTTAACCCTCTAAAGCCCCTCCCTCCCCCCTGGTCCGATTTTAGCCACTAACGAGCTAGATCTTTATTTTTACATGAAACGTATAAATATCGAGTTTTGCCACAATCAAATATAAATTGTATGTATGTTGTACAAAATATATAATTTTGAACGGACCTCATTTTCGTCATCTCCGTCCGTCTCAAGCAGGGGCTGCGAAAAACTAAGCAGATTTCCCACGTGAAGTTTTACAATAGAGAAATCTGCATACTGCCAACAATAAACACCACCTTGAATAAATACAAACAAACGGTAAAGAAAAATCTTTCAGTTAATCTTAATAAGCTCCCAACGGAAGCGGCTTCTGAATTGTAAACAAATAGGTCAGAGCTGAACAGATAGATGGACATATTCTTCACCGGAAAGAAAAACCATTATTGATATATATCTGAATATAACACATGAAATCTAGTACTGTAATTTATAATGAATCAGAATAATTTATATTTTAATAACTCAAATTTTGGTAGTCCAAGAACTAAAGAAGGGGGGGGGAGATGAACAGAACATATTTGCATATATCTCACAAAGTAAAAGGTTACACGAGTCTTAACAATTTAACGAGAGCCGATCCTTTACGGAAACGGCCGAACTAATCCGGGATTTTACGACGAGAACCAACTAAAGCTCATCTCGCCCGTTATCCACACACACTTAATAAAAAATGCAAATATATGGATTAATATTCAAGATAGAGAATAAATGTATACAACAATATTCATAGTAAATTTAAATTTCATTAAGATTGGTCCTGTATAAGTTTTCGATCCGACGTATAATAACGGAGATATTTCGAACTTTTGAAAATCCTCCCTCCCACTGGACTGATTTCAACAGGGAAATCTGCTAAAACAAATACTTTACACACTCGAGTGTCTGGTCGAGGTTTTATAACTATACAATTATTTGTGTCTTATTATTTTTAAATACTAGTAGTCCTGAACTTACAGAATGGTTCTCAACGAGCTTCTTACCACGACGACGTTACTACTTTCAAAATGCATAGTAATTGCAATAATAAGTAAGCAAATACTAATCAAAACGAAACTGCGCAAACATTAAGGAAAACATTTCCTCATACAAACAGTCTTAAAAATATTATCTGTCAACAATCGTTAATTTAAAACGTGGTGAAAACTAACATATCATAAAGCTTGTTACTCTAAACAGATAGTAGAGACTACATATAGAATATTATAGATGAATACAGGAATATAGAGGGCACATGATAGAGGCGTGGGTTTCATGGATGTGGGTTCTATCAGCTAAAATTTGGCTAAGGTGTAAGGAAAGAGGGTGTGAAAATATCTTTTACTTTATATGATTGAGATTTATGTCTAAAGATTAGATATCTGATTGTTTGTTTAGTAATTCATTTGTTTAATTAAATCCCTTATTAATTTATAGTTATTCTTTTCTTGTCATCGTTGTTTTTTTTTTCAATAATAACAATCATTATAATACATATCTGCAATATGAATTTTTTTCCTGGTTTTTTTAAATTTAGGATCAAAACCCTTGTTATTTTTATTCATCTAGAAGATTTTAACACTTGGATTAAACACATAAATATTTGTATATATTTGTATATTTAATTGTTATTATTTGAAATGTTCACTACAAAAAAAGTACTTAATCTTTTTCTCTTTGTTTTTAGTGCTGCATAAAAACTGCAGAATATGAACAAAACTAAATCAATAATATTTACAACAGATAAATTCACTGGTATTAAAATTCTTCGACACTAAATTACCTCCTTCATAAAACACACACACACACACACACACACACACACACACACAAAGGGTCGAGTAGATTGTAATTTAATGAAAATTGAAGAATTTAAGGAGCGATCATAAATTACTATCTACAATGCTAAGAAGACCAGATAACTGCCCAGTACATTATAATAGTGACGTGGGCATCCTCTATATAAGTGGCGTGACGCTAGAGAGACTTCGACCTGAAAATTGATCTCAAATAAAACTGGGCAATGAAAATTAAGTACTTTTTTCTGCTCAGAGATGGTGACTCAAGTTTAAATGCTAGACGCGAAAAAGCGGAGAAATATTGCAAAACTATGCACAAATGGTAATCAATTGGATCAGGTAAGGCAACCTTTGACATGTTGCGGGCCAAACATTAGTGTGCAAATACCTTGGCGGGCCGCTTTAAAAAGTAATGCATTTACAAGTACATAATTTTTAACGATAGATATCAGACATGAAATTGTACGACAATGTACTTATAATACAATTTATTAAAATAAAAAAAGTGAAATGGAAAAATAAATTAAATTCTTACAAACAACAAAAGTTAAATAGCGATACCGAAATCAATGAGACACTTGAGCTTGAATTTGGGAAACTAATCCATCGATGTTCGGATTA
Source organism: Riptortus pedestris (assembly GCA_019009955.1). Taxonomy (NCBI): domain Eukaryota; kingdom Metazoa; phylum Arthropoda; class Insecta; order Hemiptera; family Alydidae; genus Riptortus; species Riptortus pedestris. Next base: position 31,803,883 of record CM032233.1, read on the forward strand.
ATTCCACTGATACATAGACGAAAAGAATTTTCCAAATTATCGTCAGTCAGTCTTCTACGAAGTTTTGATTTATTAACGTTCATCATTGAAAATAACTGTTCGTATTTATAAGTACTGCAAAACACACAACTCTCTTCTCATCTTCCTCATTTGGAGTACGTAGTGTAATATTTTTTGTTTGATTGGGTTTTCGAAATGTCTGGCGGGTTGGATTAAACCTTACCGCGAACCGGTGGTTGCCCACATATGAATTAGTTTATTATCCAAGCGGACCTCTCTAAGTAATTTCTAGTTAAATAGTAGGAAAAATAGAAAAGTAATGTCGTATAGAATCGTCATAAATATGTTTTTACTTTGAAGTCAATCTTTTTTCCTGAGTCCTTCTCAGTATTAGATGAACAAGAATACATATATATAAAAAAAATGTCCTCACGCAGGGACTACGAAAACTAAGCAGATTTCTCACGCTTTGGAATGGTACACTGGTGATCACCTTACCATCTATTCGCTATTTCTCCCGTAGTAAGAAGCTAATGAAAACAGGAATTGTAATATACGCTGGAAGTGAGATTTACCCATGAAGAGGTGACAAATAGAAATAAAGTTTGCACCGAAAAAATGTTTTTTTATTGAAGATCCTTGCCATAAAATTTGAGGAATATATAAATAATAGTAAGTCCAGAATAAGAAGAATAATGACCTCCATGGCAAATGATCGGAGGGGCGAAGAGTTTTTTTTTGAGGTAAACGAGCACTTCAGAAATGTAAGTTGCAATTTATAATTAAATTGAATAATAATTTTTATATTTTTTCTGTTAAAAGGGGTAACTCTTATAGAAGGTATGAAAGTGATGAACAGGTGGCAAATAGGCCAGGAAACATGTATGGCAGTTTCAATAAAGTTTGCACCGAAAAAAATGTTTTTTATTGTAGACCCATGCCATAGAATTTGAGGAATGTATAAATAATATTGGGTCCAGAATAAGAAGAATAATGACCTTAATGGCAAATGATCGGAGGGACGAAGAGTTTTATTTTGAGGTAAACGAGAACTTCAGAAATGTAAGTAGCAATTTATAATTAAATTTAATAAATATATCACAGATGAAGGCACCTACTTATACAATATTTAGCAAAAGAAGTATTAAGGGATGTGTTAAATTAATGTTATTAATAATTTTTATATATTTTTTCTGTTAAAAGGGATAACTCTTATAGAAGGGATAAAAGTGATGAAGAGGTGGCAAATAGGCCACGAAACATGTAGGGCAGTTTCAATAAAGTTTGCACCGAAAAAGATGTTTTTTATTGGAGACCCTTGCCATAAAATTTGAAGAATATATAAATAATAGTAAGTCCAGAATAAGAAGATTAACATTATTATAATTTGTGGGGGAGAGAGAAATTAGCAGGGAAATACAGCTGATAGGGAGGGGAATTGGAGTATATGTGATTTGCGAGGGGGTGGGGGGTAGAGAGCTGAGCTGGATATAATCTAGATTTAAAGGAGGCTGTCACCTGTGCTATTGTCGGCGTATGTCCTAGCTGGGGATTAGCGCCTCCCTCCCCCCATAATAGGCATCAATTCACTGCCAAATCCCACCATAGGCGTTTAGTGAACAATGCCTTCCCTAGCCGAATCCGCTTTAGTGTCACTCATTAATGAAAACTCCCTCTCTCCCTGTCGTATCCCGCCCATAAAGCGACTACACCCACCCTCCCTGCATTATTCAGTAGAGGAAAAATAGCCGTTGAATGGGTTGTTTTTGTGATTGTTATAAGCTTGTTTCATTCATTTGATTAGAACTAGCCACCGAATTCCCTGAAGGCTAAATGATCTACTGAGGTTGATATACACATGATGTTAAGTTTCCAAACACTATCCACCAATATTAGACCTAGAAGAATACGAAAAAGTCCTTAACACGTTGACTGCGGAGATTTTCAACAACATTTTTCAGTGGGGTGGAAACTTTTTTTTTGTTAATTAGTTTCGTTTTACTTTGCTTTAACTGTATATTATAAATTGCATCATCTTTTAATTGTTTCCCGAGAAAAAACTGCTGAACGACACGTTGTCGTCAACCGCACCGGGAAAGCACCATACTCCCTAGCCGTAGTCTAATAATGTAATTCACTAGTGTAAACATTATTTTTATGATTCTTTATTTATTTTTATGATGACTGATTTATTATTTAAATTTAACCAGTGCATCGAAGGTATTATTGTATTTTTCAAGTTATAAAGAAAAAGTTCCATCAAAACGCATTTCAACCTTTTTTAGCTACCTGAAGTGAAACTTCTTGAAATAAAACAACGGGTCTAATAAACCCACTAACAATAGGTAACTCATTTTTTCCATTATATGGTTTGAGTAAAAAAAAAATATAAATTATAATTTTTTTTTAAAATAATTTTATAACGTTTTTAGTTATTATATTTTTACTTAGAAAACCGTAAAGTTAAACAATAAAGACATTGTTCAAAATCACTGATTGATGAATTATTATTCAGTAATTTATAATTTATTTCGTAATTTTATTTATATTTCGTAAATATAAAACAATTTGGAATTATAAATTCGTGTTTGAAATAATATTTTTCCAAAAAAATAGGCTTGTTTTAATTCATTTAGCTACTTTTTAAATAGATATTTATCATTAGCAATTATTATTAACGATAACTTTAAAAAAACATAATCATTCAAACTTACCTTTTTGTAAAATAGTCGAAAACAATTAAAAAAAACAGGGAATCTTGTGGCGAAGAAGCAATTCTCTCAAGGACCTCTTTCACTGTACTAGAGTCAAATATGGAGTGGTTTGGGAAAGACTGGAGCAATCCCCACCCATTTAACTTTGTCTTAGGACCTGACGACAACCTGTCGGGGCCCGCCCCTGGGAACAAGTCACGAAACCGACAACGTGTCGTCAGCCGCAATCAAAGTGTTAAATTCGTCCGTTGTAGCTTAATGGGATACCATTTTTATTTGGTAGTTACGAATTAAATTCAATCCCTACTTAAGGTTTAAAGTGTAAAGGGAACAAAGACTAAACTGATCTTAACGAAACTTCGCATGTAGGTTAGTATTAATACTTCTTTGATTATAAGCTATACAAATATTTTTAGGCACGAACGAGAGTGGGGGTAATGAGGGAAGTCTGAAATGAAAAATCACGATATTTCGCTTTCCACTGGGTTTTCGGCAAATATACATAATACAAAAATTGTATATTTTGTTATTTAAAGTAACGTTTGTTATATACACTTTTGTCGTGTATATGCGTACGAGATGTACGCTCGGGTTGGTTCCTCACTGGGAATATGTAGATAAAGGTTATATTTAATTATAATAAATGCTATTCATGATTATGATTCACGGTGAGAAAAAAAAGTGAACAGCGATTGATTAGGGACTCATTTTCACTTATTATATGTGCAGAATCAAACTCTTGAATTGTGGTATATATTATCTTATTTCCTCCGATATGTTGACGTTATTGAAATGACTATGTACTATTTATAACTATTAAACGGGTCATTCCATGTCAAATCAACCAAAAAAAAAAATGATTTTGACACCCATGGTTTCAGATTTTTTTGAATTTTTTTTTGGGTGTTCTATTTATTGATTTGAGAAACCATACCAAATATTTTTGATATATCTTTAACGGTTTGGATTTTATGGCCCCTTAAAGTTTTGTTATTTTCGTGTTGTTTATCGACAGGGAACAGTAAAATTAATTTGTTCTGAATTCAAAAATAATTTGTAACTTTCTTATTTATGAACCAATTTTGATGAAATTTGTTGTGTGTATTCATAAATATATTTAAAAACAATAAAAAAATAAACAACGGTACGAAGTAAGTATTTGTGACCAGAAAAAAATTACAAAGTGTCAATTTGAGTTTTTCAGAAAGCAAATACATAGTTTCACGTTAAATTGAATATCTCCAAAAGGGAAAAGGATAATCATGGAATTCTTTTTTTTTTGGTTCTAAGACATGTGATCTATCACCTAAAGTAATAAAATGAATGGTTATTTGACTCCTTCAATGTTTATTCCAAGTTTAAAATAAATATTTATAAAAATTTACAAGTTTATATGAATTAAAAGAAAATTATAAATAAAGGTAATTAAAAAGATAGTTACATTACACAGGTTTATTCTAAATGAAATACCGTTTACGTTATAGGATTCATCTGTCTAAAATGTACTTTGATATGTACAATTCTTACCCCTAAAATGGTTGTTTTGCCCAATCTTCTTTACCAATTATAAAATATTGTTTAATTCTGTTTCTACACTTGAAATAAATTGTTGTGAAAACTGGTATGTTCTTCCTGAAATCATGGGTGTCATGGTGTGGTTGAATTGATGTGGAATGACCCAAACGTTATTTGGTAATGGCATTATAACAAAAGATAATATGCTTGGAGAGAGTTCTTTTTCTCTCTCCCAATTCCTCGTCCAACTCTTCACAAATTTTGATTTCAACGCTAAAAAAAATTTATTTGAGTCGCTTGCTGTCTTTCCCAATGAGCGCATGCAAGTAGCTCTGAAGATGGAGGCAATAGTCTTCGAAAGCGCTTAGCGCTGAAATAAAAATTTGTGAAGAATTGGACGTCTCTTTTTCTCTCTCCAAGTAAAAATATTCTTCACTTCCAACAAACACTGCCGTGGACAATATGCGTTTAAATTCAATATGATTTGAGTTTGCAGGGAGGGCTACAATCTCTTTCCCTCAACTCTCTTTTAGAATACAAATTCAGTTATTTTTATGGCATCACTGTTATTTATTTACACCAGGTAAATAAATTAATAGAAAATATGTTTTAAATAAATAATTTAAGTAAAGAAATGTTGATGCAGAATTGGGGGCGGAAGTTATCGGGAATTTAACACAGTTAATTGTATTGACTTATCTCCTGTGAAATGATGGAATTGAATTCTACCTAAATTTACTATTATGTATATAACTATGCTCACAATCTCGGATTGGTTTCTGACAAGTAATGTGTTTATTATAAATAATATTTTATTATAAATGATATCCATGATTATGATTTGATTTACTCACGGTGTGTCAAACAGTGGGGAGAGGGACTGACAAGGGACTTATTTTGAGTTATTCTTCAAAACTAAAATTTCCTCTCTCTTACCCGACCCTTACGGAAAACAATACGCGAGAAGTGTAGTTGTACACGTTGAAGCCTTGCCAAAGAAAAAATACCACTGTCATTCAGCCTCATTTCCCGAGCGAAGCCGTGAACCTTAGCTAGAGTATATATATATAAACATATATATATATATATATATAAACCTTGTAAATATTTCTATTTTAACTTGGCTTTCTTTTAACTTAAATTTATTTTCGCAGTTTTCCATTGGAAATTCCAAAGTTATGATCGCTGGAGAAGTACTGGAGAAGGTTATGAGGTTGAATATGGACTGAAAGGATTTTTCAGGGGTCCCAATTTTGTATTAAAATAATTGGAGATTTTAATCACGGGAAGTCCTGACACCCTGTGTATGAATATATATGTATTTATATTTGTCTGCTGCCGTTCTAGCGATCGTAAAAAACGGAAGATTGAAATCGTATCAACAGGAGGAACGAAAATTCGAAATATCTCCGATATCGTGGCAGAAAATGAAATATTTCAATTAGAAGAGTTGCAGCTTAGGAAGCGGAAACCTGACGTTGAGTCACTAAAAGTCAATAAGTTTTCTGTAATACACAAATTTTATTAATTACTTTATAAAAATGTTTACATATTTTAAAATAAATCACGCGAAAATTGTTTTATCAATACATAATACAATATATCGTTATCCGATGCCCTCAGTCTTATAAAATAGTCTTGAGCACAATAAATATTTTATAATAAATTCTATTACATAGAGTATACTGCCAGCAGCTGTGTCAGAGAGTTGGCGAACAATATATTACAAGAGAAATAAGAACGTGTAGAAAGTTATCTGCAAACAGACCCCATCGTCTTTTAATTAGTCTGTCTTTGTTATTTCCAATTCCCAATACGCAATCAGTAGTGGCACATGTGGAAGAATTCATTATGGAAATGAGCATAAGGCTGAATGTTCAACATCAACCACTCTCAATCCTAGGACTAAATACTCAATTCATAGTTATTTCCAGCAGTTGTAGCGAGCTCCCCCTATGTCCTTACAACATTATATAGACCAAATAATTAAAAGGCCGTCACTCAGGGGCACAGTAAACTAAGCAGATTTCCCACGTGAATTTTTACAATGGATAAATCTACATACTTTTTTTTTTTTTTTTTTAATATTTATTCTTTTATTTGTAACAACATATTAAATATTACAAACAAATGAGATGATAATAAGAATGGCTTGATTATTGTCTTGAGGTGGGAAGTTGTCCATTGACAATACCCACAATGGAGGGAACATTGGGTTGTTTTATGGAGTTAAACTGTACACTACACGAGAAGATCTCTTGGCCACTTACGCTTCAGACGTCGTCTTGGATTTTCTGGAATATGGGCAGATGAAAGAGATTCGACTAAAGGATTAGGGTGTGCCGGAAGGAGAGAGTGGAATTTCTGATATCGGGATGTGGCGAGGCTATGGACAAAAGGAATGTTGAGGTCGTTATGGAGAGTTAAATTGGATACGTAAAATGGGGAATCGGTAATTTTGCGGAGTAATCTGGATTGGAGGGTTTGGATTTTGAAGGAATTTGAAGGTTTGGTGGAACTCCAAAGTTCAAGTCCGTATGTCCATGTTGGTCTGAGCACTGTCGTATAAATCAGTCGTTTGTTGTGTAGTGATAGTTTAGATCTGTTGTCAAGTAGTCTAAGTAGAAGTCTGTACCGTCGATTCACTTCTTGTCTTTTTAATGTGATGTGGGGTTTCCAAGTTAGTCGCTTGTCTAATGTGAGTCCTAGATACCTAATTTGTGATTTTTGAGGAATTAGTGTGATATTGAGAGTAACTGGAGGGCAGTTGGAACGTCGGAGGGTAAATGTTTTATGGCTTGATTTGCTGCTGTTGACCTTGATCCTCCATTGAGTCAGCCAGGATTCCAGATGACCTAGGTGTTCTTGTAAAGATGCGGAGGTATTTGGGTCTGAGTTGGAAGTCAAGATTGCAGTATTATCTGCATACGTGAGAAGGGAAGTTTCAGGGTGTGATGGGATGTCGGCAGTATAGGTAAGGAATAAGAAAGGACTTAGGATACCCCCCTGTGGGGCACCTGCCAGCTGGGGGAATAAGCATAAGACTGAGGAACCAAATGAAACTTGAAAATATCTGTCGGAAAGATATGATTTAAGGATGAGGTAAATCTACATAACACTTATCACCACCGTAAATATTAAGTGATGGGTCTTTTCTACTTTAGATACGCCAGTTACTTTTTCTAGTAATATGATCACTTGTTCCTATAACAGTTATTATTCTTCCTAATGATCTATATATCACCTCCTAGGAGTATTAAGTGATTGCGTTATTGGAAAATTATACTTAGGAATCAGGAATATAATACAGCTCAGTAGTGTACTTAAATCGGAAGAAACGGCATTTAAGGCACTTCAGGAATACGGAATATTACACGGGAGAAGGAAATGCAGAAGAGGATACTTAAAAATGAGTGATGAACTAAAATGACTAATGTGGGATAATTAAAGGGAAATAAAAGATTGAAGTGATGAAAAAATGTTTCGAGAGAATTAAGTAATATTTAATGTAATGGAAGATCTCAAATAAGAAAACAATAAATACAAAAATATTACCTAAGGGTCAATGAGAACAATATTTGGTATTTAGGCATCAAATAACGTGCTTTATAATATAACAGCCTATTTTTAATATGACTTTAGTAGTAGTGACTCGGGTAATAAACAATATAATGAAAAAACGTGCTTTACATTTATAGAACATTGCATTTACAATTAGATCGATGTACAGATTTTCTATCCCAATAAATATATATATATATATATATATATATATATATATACAAACAAATGAATGTTATTAATTTTTTTTAAATTAATGTTATTATTTTTCAAAAGGGACAGATAGCCCGTGAAGAAGTGATATGTAAGCCACGAAACATGTAGGGCAGTATCAATAAAGTTTGCGCGAAAAAATGTTTTTTATCGGTGACCCTTGCCATAAAACAACGAAGAACATATGAAAATATTGGGTCCAGAATAAGAAGAATAAATTGTTATCGTAAAACTTTCATAAAAGCAGTAAGCGCATGAAACTATACTCAGTCACAAATAAACAATGCTTTCGTTTAATTTCTACTGAAAGTTTGAAACTATCTATTTTTAATTGACACTGATTTACTATCAAATAAGTTAATACCGCTAGTATATATCTTAATGTTGCCAAAACTTCAAGGTGTAAAAAGTTCTACCCTTTGTTTTACCATCTTTAAGTTGTAAACAAACGGAACAGGACAAAAAGGTAAACAATCTGATACTTTTGACGGGCTTGAAGATGGTGGTCTTACATGGAAACCGTTTGCCAGCTATACTCGATCACTAGCCCGTGATGACGGTCTCCGCTTCAACTTTCAACTTTGACTAAAGGTAAGATAGTAGAATATATTTATTTTGGAACAACCCCTAAAATGGATAAATAATATCTAACAATGTCTTTGGTTCATTTAAAATACGAATGTCAGAAAAATACACTGTTTAGAATTATTAAATATAAATTTCCTTCTCTTCTCTCTGGTTCTCTGTTCGTCTCTTCATTTTTTCGAAATTAATAGGTGTGAATGGCGATTAAACGGACAAATTTACCTTCAGGCACCTAACAATAAAAAGATAATAATTAATGTTTGGGTGGTGAATTGGTGGTGAAAGTGAGAGAAAAGGGCTTTGTCAATAATGGCGTATAGACTACAAACAAGTAATGGTACTTATTGAGTAAACAGCCTTAATCAACGGGAAATATTGGGGCAAGCCTGAAAAAGAAATTGCAAATATTTAACGAGCTAGTAAGCTCTGAAATTGATTTCGCCCTTTTTTCTTTACTAACAAACAGAGGCCGGATCCTCTTCGCATCGTTGACAAAGCTAAAACATTCTGAAATATCCCAGCCATTCTATGCTCGCCCTGTCGTTGCTGGTTTTTTTTTATCATTTTTTTTTTTTTGCTTTTTCCCAACCTATCTGTAGTTATCATCATTATTTTTGCACTGAAAGTGAATCAGACAAAGGATGATGCATTATTGAAAATATATTTTTGTACACAAACCATTTTTATCGTCGTAACAGTTGTGGGTTGTTCACATTGCTCAGCTCAACGTATATATACATGTGTGTGTATGTACATATATAAAAAATACAAACAAACAAAGCTGCCCTCCCTTCGGAGTGGACACACCAGGATCAACCTTCCTATTTGTCCAGTGAGGAATTTTAAGTTTTTAGAATAATTTATATATCCAATAAAAAAATTGTTTATATTTTTTTCTTCCATTGCCAAATATCAGATGGGTGAGCTGCTCAGTAAACCATATTTTATTTCGTTCTATATAAATGATGGTTCACAATTTGGACTGATGTTTTCTTAATGTCTGCTCATGATCCTTTGAGTCCGATAACTGTGAATCCATATTCTTGTAGTGTTGGCTGTGGGGTAGCTCCTCATGCTCCAAAACGTCCGTCACGCAGGGGATGCGTAAACTAAGCGATAGAAGGTTTACAATAGATACATCTACATACTGATAACACTACCGTGAATATTAAGTGAATAAAGAGAACCGGCAATAAGAAATCCTTCAGTAAATTTAAGAGTTAACAATCTCTACAACGGAAAGCGGCTGAATTGTAAACAAACAGGCCAGCAAACCTCGTAGCACTGAATAGATATACCGGAAAGACAAACGATTAATGAAATATATCTGAATATAACACATTAATTTTATTAAAAACAATTTACTAAAGCTAACCTCGTTGCTCTGAATAGATAGATAGACAGGAAAGAAAAAACAATTAATGAAATTTATCTGAATATAACATATTAATTTTAGTGAAAACTATTTACCTAAAGCTAATGCTGTAATTTCTACTGAATCAGAATCATTTCTATCTCAATCGCTCAAATTTTAGTAATCCAAGAACTAAACGGGGGTGGGGGGTCAACAGAACGTATTTGCATATATCTCACAAATTAAAAGTTCAATGAAAATCATATTTGGTATTCAACCTTAAAATGAAGTATTTCATGATATAACAGCTTATTATTAATATGACACTTGTAGCAGTGGGCGTTTACTGAAAGCGTAAAACTATAAAATCCAAATACATCGGTTAATTCTCAGTATAGGGAAATATGTAAGGAACAATATTTATAGATCATTCAATTTGCAATAAGATTGTCTATATAATTAATCGGTCCGACTTAAAGTAACGGAGATATTTCGGATTTTCGAAATTCCTCCCCTCTAAACCACCACTCCCACTGGTCCGATTTTAGCCATTAAAGAACTTGATCTTCCTTTTTACATGAAACGATTAAATTGAGGTCGTACTACTGACGCGATTTTCGAAATTTTTCTTCAGATGTCCATCGATCCTACCTAGGAGATGACGAACATGAGGAACTTTCAAAACTATATATATAACTGGAATCTAAAGTAGGGTTCAAAAATAATTTATATTCATTTTATAGTTACACGGCGATGCCCGGGAAATAATTGTTAACTGACTATTGTTGGTATTTTTATAGCAAGACTTCAATGTGTACGATTACACATCCCTCCACGACGTATTGTTTTTCCGAAATAGCCAGTCCTAAAGGGTAACTTTTGGAGACTAATAGAATAGGGATTTTAGTTTTGTAGAATAAATGAAAATGTGTTCCCAATCTATCCCTCATCACTTTTGACTCACCGTTTTTGAATAATTCAAACCATAATCGTGGGTAGCATTTATTAGAATTGAATATCATCTATAATGAACATATTTCCTGTCAAAACCCAATCCTAGCACATATAGTATTGATTCAAAATATTATTTTAATAATTTATCTACCTGATGGAATTAAATAATAGTGTTACCCTAAAAATAATTTCATTTATATTCAAAAAGCTAGGTGACGGAAATAAATCGCAGTCCTCCCTGCAACCTAAGTAATACTTTAAACAATCATATCGAGTTTAAACGTATATATATTTTTTTTCAAAGTTGAATACCAAATATGGTTTTCATTGAACTTTTAATTTTTGAGATATATGCAAATACGCCAGTTCTCACTTCTCACCCCTATTTAAAAATTATGAAATCCGTCACGCAGGTTTTGCGTATGGGGTGTGCGTTTATTAAAAAATAATTAGCAACAAGGTTAGTTCTGTGCCCCTTTTTTGATCGGACACCCCCTCCTCTGGCCCGATTTCAGCCGAATTTGATTTTTAGTTTTTTTTTTTCCTAAGACATTTAAATATCGAGTTTAACGATAAACAAAAATTACGGCTGCTAGAGAGTAAGCAGGCGAATATGTGTGTGTGTGTGTGTGTGTGTGTGTGTGTGTGTGTGTGTGCTTGTGTAGTTTAGAACATAACTCATTTTAAATGAAAATCGGATACAACCGCAATAGGTGATTTTTTTTTAAGAAACACCTGTCAAAAAAACAATTAATTTTATATATTAGGGAAGAGGTAGAATCGGAGCAGAAATTATTAAGCTACCGTTTCAATAAAGAAATATGCTCACTTAAACGCGCTTATCATTAAAAAATGGTTTAGTGCTGTTCTCATCTCTTCAGTGTTAATGAAGAGTGCACGCGAACGTTATTATTTGTGTAGGTGTTCTGAATTTAACAGCTTACACACACGTATGGTCGTCTTATTTACTCTCCTTAACAATGTTGGCACGAAAGTAATTAGAATAAACTATTGTGTTAGTAATGGAAAATATCTTTTAGTGGATTAAGGTGTCTAACCCCCTAAAGCATTGAGTAATGTAATAGGGCAATAAAGAAAATGAAGGCCTCATTCTTTCTCAACAACGTGTTTCAGAATGATAATTAAAATTATTTTTAAAATGTCCAATAAGATATTAAGTATTTCGCCGAAATAAATGGAATCATAATAAGACACTTAAAGCACTCTGAATATTCATCAAACCTAAACATTTTAATTGAGACGTAATAATATTTTGGTAATGAATACGACCATATTGAATTTAATTTTCATATTTCTTAATGTTCAGGACATTAGTGTTAGTGGCTGAAATTTATAATTTTGTTTGCTTATTTTAAAGAAGTTATATATACAGTATCACCACTTTGTAGAACCTTAAAACCTGAAAATCCTTAGCATTAGTCTTAATTTAAATTATTCTTTAGTCAGAAGTGCAATAGGCAGGAAAACAAATATGTGACGAAAACATATATGATAGAACAAATCAATGGAGAGTTAATTGTGTAAATTACTGATAGTAACAAAACGAGAGAATGAAAGTCAAGAACAAAGTATTTTTATAACAAACGTCCGTCACGCAGGGGCTGACTAAACTAAGCAAATTTCCCAAGAGAACCAGGCATTTGCACTTGTCTAAAAAAAAAGTAAAAGTTCAATAAGAACAATATTTGGTAATTAAGCTTCAAATAATGTGTTTCATAATATAACGTTAGCATGACATGAGTAGTAGGTGTGGGGGTTAACTGGAGGCCGAAAACTAAAAAATGCGAATATCCCCGTTAATAATCAACATACTGAATAAACGTACATTACAACATTTATAGAAAATTACATTTGCAATAAGATTGGTTCTATAGAATTTCTCGAACGGACGCATAATAACAGAGATATTAAGAATTTTCGAAATACATCTCCTCCAAACCCCCCCCCCCCATCCGACTAGTCGGACTTCAGCCATTAACGAGCTTAATCTTTCATTTTACACAAAACGATTAAATATCGAGTTTGATAACGATTAAACACAAATTGCGACATCTAGAGCGGTAACAAAAATATATATTCACAATTTTGAACGTAACTCATTTTCGTCAACTAGTAGGTAGGATCGATAAACATTTGAAGAAATTTTTGGAAAATCGAGTCATGGGCACAACCTCAATAGCTGATTTTCCTTAAGGGAAATCTACTAAAATGGTACAGAACTAATCTTGTTGCTAATTAGTTTTTAATAAACGCACACCCCGTTCGCAAAACCTGAGTGACGGATTTCATAATTTTTAAATAGGGGTGGTGAAGTTGGGGTGAGAAGTGAATAGTGGCCCCATGAAAAGCGGTTCCCGTAGGGCTGTGTGACCTATGCAGATAATAGTAATCAAAATTAAAAGTTTACTTAGAAAACATGCTTCCATAAGTAATGTGAAAATTTAAAAATCTCAAACTATATTATATATATATATATATATATATATATATATATATATATATATATATATATATATATATATATATAAGCAATCTGTTAATGCTCTAGAGGTCGAGACTTTTGTCTAATCGTTGCCAAACTAGATATATAGACTCTATTCAATAAATTTAATCTTTAAATAAGCGTTCAGCACAGGCTTGCTGGTTCTTCATCATTTCACAGAAATGTACAATTTAGGGCGAATAAAAAAATAAATAGGTAATACAATTTTATACATACCTGGAAAAGCTGATGAAACTCTTGTCATACGTTTCCTGCCTCATTCCTACTCGATTGGGGGGAAATTCCGTCACGTAGGGGCTGAGTAAACTAAGCGGATTTACCACGTGCGGGTACGATACAAACGATCTCATCTCACCAGACATACTCTATTTCTAGATAAAAGCCGATGAGTAGAAATTGGGATTAACTGAAGACACAAAGCAAAAAAGTACAAATAACGTTCATACAATTTGAGTTACAGAAAAATGAATAAAACAACAATTGTAGTGCATCTATTGTTCAACAAGATCTACCACACGTTTTTAACAAGTTGTGTAACATTTTTCAATCCGACTCATAATAACGGAAATATAAAATATAAAGCGGAGATATTTGGAATTTTCACCTCAAGGGAATTCAGCTATAGATGTTTGTTTGCATATATATAAGCAATCTGTTAATGCTCTACAGGTCGAGACTTTTGTCTAATCGTTGCCAAACTAGATATATAGACGTTTTATGTAAAACTAAAGATTAAGTTTGTTAATGGCTAAAATTCAACCAGTGGGAGAGGAGGGCAGTACAGGAGAGAATTATGAAAATTCCAAATATCTCCGCTATTATGCGTTGGATAGAAAAGGATACGGAACCAATCGTATTGAAAATGCAATGTTCTATAAATGTTTTTATTCATTTTATCTCTCTCTTGTATATTAAGTGAGATATTTGGAAATTTAAGGCCTTCAGTAACCACCACTCCCACTCATGCCATAATATCAATAAGCTCTATATCATGAACCAATTCATTCCCAAGTTAAATACCAAAAATTGTTTTCATTGAGCTCTTAGTTTGTGATATACTTGTATATACGTTATTTGATGACGCCATAAATACAGATTTACGTTCTTTAAAATGTTTTGCGAAAACGGTTATCGATACCATAATCGGCATTTAACTGTTTAATAAACACTAAAGTTAACAGTCATTAATTGGGGAAGGGATTGGAGTGGCAATTCCAAAATTCAAAATATTTCCGTTATTATGAGTCGGATTGAAAAATGTTACACAGCTTGTTAAAAACGTGTGGTTGATCTTGTTGAACAATTGATGCACTACAATTGTTGTTTTTTTTCATTTTTCTGTAACTCAAATTTTATGAACGTTATTTGTACTTTTTTGCTTTGTGTCTTCAGTTAATCCCAATTTCTACTCATCGGCTTTTATCTAGAAATAGAGTGGTAAATCTGCTTAGTTTACTCAGCCCCTACGCGACGGAATTTCCCCCCAATCGAGTAGGAATGAGGCAGGAAACGTATGACAAGAGTTTCATCAGCATTTCCAGGTATGTATAAAATTGTATTACCTATTTATTTTTTTATTCACCCTAAATTGTACATTTCTGTGAAATAATGAAGAACCAGCAAGCCTGTGCTGAATGCTTATTTAAAGATTATAAATTTATTCAAGGGGCTCAGGTTGGCCATATGAGTCAAAGCGTTAGCCTTAATCTCATATGGTAAACCTAGAGTGGTGAGTTCGATTCCCGCCTGGCCAAATAGGAATTTATTTAGTGACGTACTCATCAAATAAAATCCTTAGTCCCACTCTGGCTTGAAAAGTGCGGTAACCTGTAGGTAACCCTTTCCAATTAGCCTTAGTAGCACAAAGTGGACGTTAATAAATAACAACCAATTTATTCAAACTTTTTACAGCAATATTCCAATTTCAGGGGAAGTAAAACATTTTTGAGGCAAATGTATTCATTCACTTTACATTATATCTCGAGCAAATAACACATTATATTCTCAAGCACCTCGTGCCACTCATACACTCTTCGACATTATAGATTCAAAACAATTTCTATATCTGGTGAGTACACCCGGCCACCACTTTCGACGTGAGAGCACCATCTACTTACTTCTATTATGTTATAATATATATAAGTCTATCAAAATATTTGACGATAGTACTGTATACAGTGGTGGAACCAACCCTCTATATAATGGGGTCCGTCCTAAACTATATAAATGACTCCGTACTTGGAGAAAACCGGATTAGACTTCATCGCTGGGTAAACGCCTCTTCTGACGTGCTCCGCTCCAGTGGACTTTCACGCTCATTCCAATGCTAATTTTTGGAACACTTCGGTTTCCTTCTTCAGGCTGGTCATCGTCCGGGGTCGTAAATATATATATATATATATATATATATATATATATATATATATATATATATATTCTTCATATTTCGCGGCAACGGTCTTCAATAAAAAACATTTATTTCGGTGCAAACTTTATTGCAACTGCCCTACATGTTTCGCGGCTTATTGCCACCTCTTCAGGGAGCTATCCCTTATAAAGAAAATATAAAAACCTTAGTAATAACATTAATTGAACACCTACCTTAATAATTCTTTTGCTATATATTGTACTAGTAATACAATAGTAGTACTAATACAATAAATAGAAAACGAATAATTAAGGGATGTGTTAAATTAATGTTATTAATAATTTTTTTGTTTTTAAAAGGAATAGCCCCTGAAGAGGTGGCAAATAAGCCACGAAACATGTAGGGCAATTGCAATAAAGTTTGCACCGAAATAAATATTTTTATTGGAGACCCTCGAAATAAAATTTGAAGAATATATAAATATATGGGGTCCAGAATAAGAATAATATATATATATATATATATATATATATATATATATATTTATATATTTATATATATATTTATATATATTTATATATATATATATATATATATATATATATATATTTATATATCTCTCTATATATATATATAAAATTGTAACCTCTGTCTGTACATTGATTTTTTTCGCGAAATTTAACGATAACTTTTCGTTTCACATGTCATAGACACCATAACTGCATTTTGTTTCTTTGGTGTCTGTTTGTTTGTTTGTTTGTTTATTTGTTTGTTTGTTTGTTTGTTACCTTTTCACGCATAAACGGCTGAACCGAATTTTATGAAATTTGGTATGTATATTACTACTAACCCAACTTAGACTTTAGGCTATATTAGTATCCTCTGAGACGAACAGGAGTGGGGGTTATAAGGGAAGCCTGAAATTAAAAATAGCGATATTTCGTATCCTATTGCTTTTTCGGCAAT
Organism: Riptortus pedestris; assembly: GCA_019009955.1. Classification (NCBI taxonomy): domain Eukaryota; kingdom Metazoa; phylum Arthropoda; class Insecta; order Hemiptera; family Alydidae; genus Riptortus; species Riptortus pedestris. Next base: position 31,820,637 of record CM032233.1, read on the forward strand.
TATGCACATAACAAAAGTTGTTTATTTTGTAATTTAGAGTAACTTTTGTTATATACACTTTTGTCGTATACCGAAGTTTAAATGCGTTATACGCTAAAAAGTATAGCGGGAGTCAACAATATTATTTGCCAAAAAAGACTCAACCGAACTAAATAAAACTCGGTATGTGTATTAGCAGTGAGGCCTTCATTATAACAAGCCATACCAACATTTCTATGGACGGGCAGGAGTGGGGGTTATAAGGGAAGTCTGAAATTAAAATTAGCGATATTTCGTTTTCTATTGGTTTTTCCGCAAATATAAACATAACAAAAGTTGTTTATTTTGTTATTTGGAGTAACTTTTATTATATACAATTTTGTCGTATACCTAAGTATAAATGAGTTATACGTTAAAACTTTAGCGGGAGCCAACAATTTTATTGGGCACTAACGGCTGAACCGAACTTAACAAAACTCGGTATGTCAATTAGCATTAATTCTTCCATGATTGTAAGTTATTTTAAAATTTTTAGGTTCGAACGGGAGGGGGGTTATAAGGGAGGCCTGAAATAAAAATTCACCATATTTACATGTATAAGAGACGGGAAGTATAAAAATATCGAAGTCAGTGAAGCCTTATCGAACAAATAATTCTATTATTAGCAAATCCACGGCAACGACGTGTATCAATCCTAAACACTGGGACGGGTAAATGTGAAAATATTGTGCAATGTAAAGCCTGCCAAAAAATACCATCACCATTCAGCCTCAAATGAATTCCCGGGCGAAGCCGGGTATCTGAGCTAGTATATATATAAAATTGTAACCTCTGTCTGTACATTGATTTTTTTCGCGAAATTTCACGATAACTTTTCGTTTCACATGTCATAGACACCATAACTGCATTTTGTTTCTTTGGTGTCTGTTTGTTTGTTTGTTTGTTTGTTTGTTTGTTACCTTTTCACGCATAAACGGCTGAACCGAATTTTATGAAACTTGGTATGTATATTACTACTAGCCCAACTTAGACTTTAGGCTATATTAATATTCTCTAAGACGAACAGGAGTGGGGGTTATAAGGGAGGCCTGAAATTAAAAATAGCGATATTTCGTTTCCTATTGCTTTTTCAGCAAATATGCCCATAATAAAAGTTGTTTATTTTGTAATTTAGAGTAACTTTTGTTATATGCACTTTTGCCGTATATGGAAGTATAAATGAGTTATACGCTAAAAACTATAGCGGGAATCAACAATTTATTAGGCACAAAAGATTTACCCGAACTAAACCAAACTAGGTATGTGAATTAGTACTAACGATTTCCTTATAATAAGCCATACTAACATTTCTAGGGACGGGCAGGAGTGGGGGTTATAAGGAATGCCTGAAATTAATAATAGTGATATTTCGTTTCCTATAGCATTTTCGGCAAATATGCACATAACAAAAGTTGTTTATTTTGTTATTTAGAGAAACTTTTTTTATATACATTATCGTCGTATACCGAAGTATAAAGGCGTTATACGCTAAAAACTATAGCGGGAGTCAACAATTTTATTTGGCACAAAAGACTCAACCGAACTAAATAAAACACTCGGTATGTGTATTAGCACTAACGCCTTCCTTATAATAAGCCATACTATTTCTAGGGACGGGCAGGAGTGGGGGTTATAAGGGAAGCCTGAAATTAAAAATATTGATTTCCTATTGGGGTTTCGGCAAATATGCACATAACAAAAGTTGTTTATTTTGTTATTTAGAGAAATTTGCTCAGCACTTCTTTTCAATATGAACTACCAGGTACCTCAAATGAAAAAATTGATTCAAATGTATGTCAATATTTTCTCATTAATAATTCAAATCTATGCATAATGCACAGGAAACGGGAAATATGACAATATGCAGGACAGTGAAGTCTTACATAAAAAAATAATTTTATTATTAACAAATCCACAGCAGCAGGGTATTAGCCCTAAACAATGGGACGGGTAAATGTCAAAATATTGTCCAATGTCAAGCCTTGCCAAAAAAATATCATCACCATTCAGCCTCAAATGAATTCCCGGGCGAAGCCGGGTATCTGAGCTAGTATATATATATATATATATATATATATATATATTTATATATATATCTATATATATATAAAATTGTAACCTCTGTCTGTACATTGATTTTTTTCGCGAAATTTCACGATAACTTTTCGTTTCACATGTCATAGACACCATATCTGCATTTTGTTTCTTTCGTGTATGTTTGTTTGTTTGTTTGTTACCTTTTCACGCATAAACGACTGAACCGAATTTTATGAAACTTGGTATGTATATTACTACTAGCCCAATTTAGACTTTAGGCTATATTATTATTCTCTAAGACAAACAGGAGTGGGGATTATAAGGGAGGCCTGAAATTAAAAATAGCGATATTTCGTGTCCTATTGGTTTTTCGGTAAATATGAACATAACAAAAGTTGTTTACTTTGTTATTTAGAGTAACATTTGTTATATACACTTTTTTCGTATACCGAATAATAAACGAGATATACGATAAAATCTATAGCGGAAGTGAACAATTTTATTTGGGACAATAGACCCAACCGAAATAAATAAAACTCGGTATGTGTATTAGCACTAACGCTTTCATTATAACAAACCATATCAACATTTCTAGGCACGGGCAGGAGTGGGGGTTATAAGGGAAGCCAGAAATTAAATATAGCGATATTTCGTTTCCTACTGGTTTTTCGGCAAATATGAACATGACGATAAACAAGAACATTTCAATTGTATGAAGCATTTTAAAAACAAGTAGCTGTTTCATGAGGAGCAAAGTATATTACTCCCCCCCCCCTTCCTCTGTCTTTCACTGGAACATTAATTAATTGGAAGTAAGTAATTTCATCCTTTAATGTGTTTAAAACATCAATTAATTCACAAAAAACGAAAGTATTTAAACATACATAATTAGAATTGAAAATAGAATCTGAATATAAGGTAATGTTAGCGGAATTGAGAGTTAGCCGTTAGTCATGTTCTGTTGGTTAACCTGGAGCGTCAGGGACTGGTGGGGAGACCTTCCTGTAATCTAGAACCTTTCTCACTCCCTCTTTCTTTCCTCAGTTGTTTTACACACTTTTTTCGTATACCGTATTATAAACGAGATATACGCTAAAACCTATAGCGGAAGTGTATTTTGTTATTTAGAGTAAATTTTGTTATATACACTTTTTTAGTATACCGAATTATAAACGAGATATATGCTAAAACCTATAGCGGAAGTGAACAATTTTATTTGGGACAAAAGACCCAGCCGAAATAAATAAAACTCGGTATATGTATTAGCACTAACGCTTTCCTTATAATAAGCCATACTAACATTTCTAGGGACGGGCAGGAGTGGGGGTTATAAGGGGGGCCTGAAATTAATAATGGTGATATTTCGTTTCACCACAATATTTTGTGCTTAATAACTGAGATCTATGCATAATGCACAGGAGACGGGAAATATGACAATTTGGAGGACAGTGAAGACGTACATAAAAAATTAATTTTATTATTAACTAATGCCAACAACGGGTGTTAATCCTAAATAGTGGGACGGGTAAAGGTGAAAATATTGTGCAAACTAAAGCCTTGCCAAAAAAATACCATCACCATTCAGCCTCAAATGAATTCCCGAGCGAAGCCGGGTATCTGAGCTAGTATATATATATATATATATATATATATATATATATATATATATCATATATGCATGGATGCCAATAAAGTCCGCCACGCAGGGGTTGCGTTAACTAAGCAGATTTTGCACACGGGCCTCACATATTTCCATTTATCTTAAAACGTAAAAGTTCAATGAGAACTATATTTGGTATTTAGGCTTCAAATAATGTGTTTCAGAACATAATAGTTTATAGTTAATATGACATAAGTAGGAGTGGGGGTTTACTGAGGGCCGAAAACTAAAAAATACAAACATCTCCGTTAATACTAAAGATAGAGAGTAAATGTACATTACAATATTTATTAGCAATAAAATTAGTTCTATACTATTTTTCGATCCGACATGTAATAACGGAGATATTTCGAAGTTTCGAAATTCTCCCCATCTAACCCCCGCCCCCTCCCACTGGTTCGATTTCAGACATTAACGAACTCGGCCTTTACTTTACTCTTATATATTGAGTTTGGTTACGATCAAATAATAATTACGGCCGCTAGAGCGCTAACACAAAAGTATATATAAAACTTTGAACGGATCTCATTTTCGCCATCTCCTAGATAGGATCGATGTACATTTTAGGAATATTTCGAAAATCGTGTCCTTAAGGAAAATTAAAAAAAAAAAAAAATGTTTGCTAAGTCTTTTGTATAAAGTGTACTGCTTTATGGGAGCGAATGTTGGACTCTCCACAAAAATGAATATAATAGGTCGGAAGCAATGGAAATTTGGATCTGGCGTAGAATCACTAGAACAAGTTGGACTCAAAAAAAAAATCCCAGATGGAAGTTTTAATGAGGTAAGAGCAAAGGCCTTATCAAGGCCATGGAAAAAGGGAGAGTGAAACTTCTTGGGCATATCATAATGCACAACGTATTCATTACTAATATATTTGAAGAGGAGGGCATAGATTATCCTATTTTTAAAAGCTCGTGCATCTTATGGATTTCAGTGAGTAAGTATATGAAAAGAGCATCTTCCGATAGAACAAATGGCTGCAACTACAAGGCGTAGCCTTTAGATCATGATAATATCGTGTAGAGAAAAAATGTATATAACAACATTTATAGTAAACTTGCAAATAAGATTAGTGCTGTAAATTTTTTTTTCTCCATCCAACGTCTAATAATGGAGAAATTTCGAATTTTCTAGCATTATTTGTTCTAGCTTGCAATAGAACACAATGATTGCACCTACAAGGCGAAGGCTTTCGATGATATGTGGGCATTTTGAAACCCAATTAAACAAAAATATTAGACTACTTAATCCAAATGAGGAAGATGAGGAGAGATTTGTGCGTTTGGCAGTACTTATAAACTGCGAACAGTTCTTTTCAATGAAAGTTAATACATCAGAACATCGTACAAGGCCGACTGACGATAATTTGAAAAATTCTATTTCGTCTTTGTATCAGTGGAATTAATCCAAACATCGATGGATTAGTTTCCCAAATTCAAGCTCAAGTGTCTCATTGATTTTGGTGTCGCTATTAACTTTCGTTGTTTATAATAATTCCAAATTTTACGATTTAATTATAATTTTGTAACTACTATTTTTCATTTAATTTTGGTATTTTAGTAAATTGTAATATAATTACATTGTCGTTATAATTTCATGTCTGATATCTATCGTTAAAAATTATGAACACTACTTTAAAATGGACTACTTTTAAAAGTGGCCCGCGAACGTAATTGCACACTAAAGTTTGGCCCTCAACATGTCAAAGGTTTCCCATACCTGCTTTAGATGATGATGATGATGATGGTGGTGGTGATGATGATGATGGTGATGATGATGATGGTGATGATGATGATGATGGTGGTGATGATGATGATGATGATGATAATGGTGGTGATGATGATGATGGTGATGATGATGATGGTGATAACAGTGGTGATGATGATGATGCTGATGATGATGACGACGATGATGATGATGATGATGATGATGATGAGGATGATGATGATGATGATAATAATGGTGGTGAAGATGATGGTGATGATGATGATGATGATAATGGTGATGATGATGGTGATGATGATGGTGATGATGATGATGATGGTGATGATGATGGTGATGATGATGATGATGATGATGATGATGATGGTGCTGATAATGGTGGTGGTGATGATGATGATGATGAGGATGATGAGGATTAGGATAATGATGATAATGGTGGTGATGATGATGGTGGTGATGATAATGGTGGTGATGATGATGGTGGTGATGATGATGATGATGATGGTGATGATGATAATGGCGGTGATGGTGGTGGTGATAATGATGATGATGATGATGATGATAATGGTGGTGGTGATGATGTTGATGATGATGATGATGATGATGATGATGGTGGTGATGATGATGATGATGATGATGATGATAATGGTGATGATGATGATGATGATAATGGTGGTGATGATGAGGATGATGATGATGATGATGATGATAATGGTGGTGATGATGATGATGATGATGATGATGATGATGATGATGATAATGGTGGTGATGATGATGATAATGGTGGTGATGATGATGATGATGATGTTTGGTTATTTTCTATTTTGGTTTGTGTATTTTTGAATTTATATTATCTTTTTTTTATATTTTTTATTAATTTTTTTTTTTTTAAAAAAATTTTTTTTAATTTTTTTTTTTTTTTATTATTATTATATATCTTGTTTTAAAATCTAGGTTAGGGGTCTGTCCCTAGATGTGTTTAGGCGATCTTAGGCGAGTCACCCTATCAGGAGGTAGGGCTCACAAATTTTTGACCGCCATGTGGACAATCTTATGGGTGGTAGCGAGCCCAAATGTATAGACGCTGTTATTATGTGTAATTTTTAGCAGATTTCCCTTAAGGAAATCACTATTGAGGTCGTAACTCATGACGCAGTATTGAAAAATTTCCTCAAATTTCCATCCGATCCTACCCAGGAGATGACGAAAATGAGGTCCGTTCAAAATTATATATATATTATAATATAAAAATATATATATATTATCTATATATATATATATATATATTTGTCTTTTAACGCCTAAATGCGTTTCGCATTTTTGTTTGATGTTAGCCCAAACTTCATATTTAAGCGGTTTTTTAAAAAAACGTAAAAAGAAAGATCAAGTTTCCTTAATGCTGAAATCGGACCAGTGGGGAGGGGGGTTTAGAGGGGGATTAATGAAAATTCAAAACATCTCCGTTATTATGCGTCGGAATCGAAAAATTGTATAGAATCAATCTTTATTGTAAATTAAATGTACTATAACTATTGTATCTATACATTTATTTTCTGTAATCTGAATATTAACCGAATTATTTGCATTTGTAATTGTGTGTATGGGGCCGGATACGGGAACCCCCGCCATGTTTTCGGACTCTCCGCCCGAGGAGGCTCTCTGTTGGCCGATTCCAAACTATTCGTCCCTCGTGAATAGGTTTAGAGATCCCTTCCTACTACAGCTGTTATTAGGCGGATTTCTCTATTGTAAAACATCACGTGGGAAATCTGCTTAGTTTACGCAGCCCCTGCGTGACGGACTTTTTATGGTTGTAATGTATTTGTTAATGGAGTATTTGATGAATTGTAATAAATTATCGCAAATAAAATTTTTATATAGGATCGTTGAATATTTGAGGAATTTTTTCGAAAATCGTGTCATAGGTACAACTCCAATAGCTGATTTCCCTTTAGGGAAATCTTCTAAAAATTATGACAATACCAGTTAATTATGTGTGTATTATAATTATGTTTATGACACACAATTTGAATTGTATTTTAGACGAGTCTATTTTTCCCCCATAATCCAGCTATTATATTTCATGCAGGGTTATGTGATGAGGCCTTGTCATGGATCTGAAGGAGTTGATAAGAGAGGGCTGAGATAGAGGAGTGTTTGCTTTAGCTTCACCTATCTCTACTCGAGAGGAACATATGGAGGAGTTTCTCAATGATGCCCCATCTCTGAGCTAGTGCTTCCCGAGACTTTTCAAATCCTATATTTGGGGCAAGCTTCAGTTATGCCACCTTTACGCCTTTTCATGAAATAGACACAAAAAAATGTTTAGTTCCTTGTTTAAGAAACATTTTTAGCAGATTTCCCTTAAGGGAAATCAGCTATTGAGGTCGTACTCATGACGCGATTTGCGAAACATTTCTTCAAATGTCCATCGATCCTACCCAGGAGATGACGAAAATGAGGTCCGTTCAAAATTCCGTACAAAAAAGTCTGATAACTATATCAGATCAAAAAAGTGTATAGAACCAATCTTATTGCAAATTAAATTTACTATTAATATTATTTTATACATTTATTCTCTATCCTGAATATTAACCGAGATATTTGCATTTTTATTAAATGTGGGCGACCAACGGACGAAATAGTTTCCCGACAATAGCTAGTTCGGCCGTTTCCATAACTGTTTGGCTCTCGTGAAATTTCTCTATTGTAAAACTTCAAGATTGGTTCTATACAATTTTTCGATACGACGCATAATAACGGACATATGAAGAATTTTCGAAATTCTCCTCCACTTAGAAGGATTTCAGCCGTTAACGATCTTGATACTTTCTTTTTGCATAAAACGATTATATATCACGTTTGGTAACGATAAGACAAAAATTGCGACATCTAGAGCGGTAGCAGACATATATATATACTGCTTTGAACGGACCTCATTTTCGTCATCTCCTGGGTAGGGTCGATTGACATTTGAAGAAAAATGTCGAAAATCGCGTCATGAGTACGACCTCAATAGCTGAGGAAATGAGTAACGCCAGCAATAGCAAAAAAAAGAAAACAAAAACCACTATAAATTTCAATGATGAATGAATAATTAATTAAACTGTATTTCAATTTTAAATAGTTCAGGTAGTAATACATTTCTTCAAATGAGTGTATATATAATATATATATATATAATATATATATAATATATATATATATATGGATATGTGGGTGTGTGTGTATGTATATATATATATATATATATATATATATATATATATATATATATATATATATATATATATACTAGCTAAGCTATATACAGGGTGTATAGCAAGTAGTTGACAATCCTTAAAAAGGTTAAACTACACCAAAAATGTAGTTGAACGCCACCAACCGCAGGTTTCCATCTCATTCCGTTCCTGACATATGCTGTTCTAAAGGTTATTTCTAGAAAACCATGTTTTTTGTAGGAAACCCCTATTTTCTCTACTTTTACACAGTTTTTTTCACCGTTTCATTACATATTTGAAATAAGCATTAAATTTACATAAGGCTTATGCACTTTCAATGATCCTCAAGTAACTTTTTCACACCGTAATTACATATCAAAAAATAGAAATTTAAAAAAAGTCTAGTTAGCGACAATGTTTCGAGGATCTACTCTTTCAAAAAACATCCTACAAACTGCCAAATCTTACAAAAGTTGTAAAATTTAATTACCTTTCCAACGGTGTACTCAGAATTCCAATTATCTCTCAACTTCATAATGTCATTGGAATGGGAGTGGAAAAAAACAAATAATAAATAAAACTTACATCATGTTTATTTTTATGATCATATCAAAAATAATGTAAATTATTTTTTAAAGTAGAGAAAATTGGGGGTTTCCTACAAAAAACCTGGTTTTCTCGAAATAACATTTAGAACAGCATATGTCTGGAACGAAATGAGATAGAAACCTGCGGTTGGTGGCGTTTAACTACATTTTAGCAGATTTCCCTTTAGGGAAATCAGCTATTGAGGACGTACTCATGAAGCGATTTTCGAAAAATGTCCATCAATCCTCCCCAGAAGATGATGAAAATGAGGTCCGTTAAAAGTATATATATATATATATATATATATATATATATATATATATTTTTGTGTTAACTCTCTAGTGGTCGCAATTTTTGTTCGACTCGACAAACTCGATATTTAAACGTTTAATGTAAAAAAACAGATCTAGTTCGTTAATGGCTGAAATCGGTAGAAGGGAAGGTTTAGAGGGGGGGGTTTTTCAAACATTCAAAATATCTCCGTTACCATACGTCGGATCGAAAAATTGTATAGAACCAATCTTCTTTCAAATTAAATGTACTATAAATATTGTCATATACATTTATTCTCTATCTTGAATATTAACCGAGATATTTGCATTTTTATTAAATTGTGGGTGCATAACGGATGAAGTGAGTTTTCCGCCAAAGCTAGTTCGGCCGTTTCCAAAACCTTCCGGCACTCGTGTGGAGATTTCTCTATTGTATAACTTTACGTGGGAAAACTGCTTAGTTTACGCGGAGCCCCTGCGTGACGGACTTTTTTGGTGTAGGTATACCGTTTTAAGGATTGTCAACTACTTGCGATACACCCTGTATTCTACCCGGCTTCACACGGGAAACCATTTTCAGGCTGAATGTTGATGATATGTGTTGTTTTTTTTTGTTTTTTGTTTTTTGGCAAGGTTTCAATATTTACATCTACACTTCTCGTCTGAGCGTATTGTTTTCCTGCAAGGGTCATGTAGGGGACTAATATAATAGAAATTTTAGTTTTGATGAATTAATGAAACTGAGTTCCTAATCAAACCCTCTCCACTGTTTGATGCACCGTGAATAGTTCAAATCTTAATCATGGATAGCATTTATTCAAAATAAATATCATCTGTAATGTACATATTCCATGACAAAAAAACAATCCGAGTACACATCTTGAGCTTAGTTATATTGATAATAGTAAATGCGAGTAGAAAGTAATTCCAGCATTTCACAGGAAATTAGTGAACACGATGAACAGTGTTAGCCTCCCGACAACGTACTTTCCGTTTTAGTGTTATCAGCATTGATTCACTTAAATTATTTATTCAAAAGTTTTAAAAAATCGAATTTTCTATTAATTTATATATCTAGTGAAAATAAATAACAGTAATACCCAAAAAAAAAATTAATTTATATTCTAATTAGATTTAAATCTGTATTTACTGAAAGCTCAAAACTAAAACAAAAAATTATTTTATAATAACATTATATCCAGAAAACAACCAAAACCGCCCTCATCAAGTAACTCTCGCTTAGAAAACCTGGAGAATCAGACTCAATTAGACATAAAAGGGAACAATAATGAAATTATTATTAAAAAAAATAACCTCTAGAGCTAATGACTGTGTCTCAATCTAGTATAGCAGAATGGACAATGTACAACAAAATCTCAACGACATAGTTCCTCAGTTTTGTCATCTCCCCTGTTCAATCTATGGAAGTAAACGTTAATTTTCCTTAACGGAAATCTGCTAAAAGAGGGATAACGAAAGGGCCAAAGATACAAAACAAAGAAGAATAAGAAGTTTGATGATGGGACGTCAAGCAAATGGTGTGGGCCGGGCGAAAGAATAGATATCAGCTGTTACACAAATATTGCATCAGTTACGAGCCTAGTGCTCTAGTCACTCCATGTGGAAAGGCCTGAGGTTTGAATGCCTTATGTAAGCAATATATAAATTCTTACACACTTTCTCTAGCAACTTGCGTCATTTTGACGTATAGCACGTGGACTGTATTTCAGGACACTGTACATTTAACAATCTCTTTTATCCAGTAAAAGAAATAATATGCAAAAATAAAAAAAGTCCGTCACGCATGGGCTGCTTAAACTAAGCAGATTTCCCACATGCTTGTATAACACATTTGTGATCTAAACTTAACAAACAAAAATTGCGACCGCTAGAGCGTTAACAGACATATATATAATTTTGAACGAACCTCATTTTCGTCATCTCCTAGAGTAGGATCGATGGACATTTGAAGAAAGTTTTCGAAAATCGCGTCATGAGTACGGCCTCAATAGTTGATTTCCCTTAAGGGAAATCTGCTAAAAACCCGATGAGTAGAAGGGGGGGGGGAGGGAACACTGTTGGCAGAATACAAGAAAGTACGAATAACTTACTTTTATTATTATTATTATTTATTTATTTATGGACAACACATCAAAGGTGATTTGCCCTTTCAAAAATCAAAATTTGTACAAAGTTAAATAACACAAAATGTAAAATATATAACTACTAGTAAAAATAACAAATAGCAAAAAAAAACAATGACAAATAAAAAAAGTGAAATAGATAAATAAACATTTTATAAGTGAACATAGAAAAAAAAATTGGTGATAAGCATAGTTGGTGGATGATCAATAAGAAATGAATATCTGAAAATGGTACTTTTTGCTAATGATTGTCGTAATTTCCTCCTTCCGGGTAAACATATACATACGTGCAAACGCAACTAAAACAATTAATGCATGTTTATTGGAATAATTATATTATAATAACTCACTTAATACTTCTGTAACGAGCAAATGCATAGAATAACAATTGTAGTAAACCAGAAGTTTAACACGATTGATTTTGTAAAATTTTATGATCCGACTTATAATAACGGAGACATTTTGAATTTTCTAATCGCTCCTCCTATTTAAACCACCACTATTCCAAACCCGATTTTAAGGAAAACAAATATGATCTTTATTGTTGACTGAAACCGCCAGATATTGAGTATTGTATAGATCAAATAAACATTTTCGAGTAAAGAACGAAATATCTTAATTGATGACGTCCCCACATGACGTATTTCCATTATCTCACAAAGTAATAGTTCAATGAAAACTATATTTTGTATTTAGCCTTGGATTAAAGTGGTTGGCGAGATAACCGCTTATAGTTAACCCCTTCAGACCCACTGTCCAATATATTGGACATGCCTATTTCAATGCTATATCTCCATGGATTGATCTTCTATGGCAGAAAAATCAATTTTAATAATGATTTTAGGTATTAACCTTTCAATTGTGAAGCCTTTTTTTCTTGTTTATACCTGTTGTAGTGGCATTTCTAGCGCTTTGAACATCCAATTTTTGATATTACTGTTTCACCTATTAAAACCATGAGTAACTAAACATCTCAAAGTTTTAATTTTGCATGTATATAAGTTAAAAAATATTTTTAAGTAGCCAGAAAGTCATGCTTGTTAAGAAAACAATTTTTTTTTCCTGGTTATTGTATTTTCTAATAAATATGGATGTCCAACATATTGGACATCAGGTCTCAAGTGTTGCATTTCACTCCAAAAAGTGGACCTTACGACTGATTGCACATGCTACTGGCCTACATAGCAATTGCGAACAGTTGGTTAGAGTTCCAAAAGAATTGTAAATTAAAAGGCATAAAGGGAAACAATATTTTAGATCTTTTAAATTTTAAAATGCAAATTGCTGAAAGTTTTACCTCAGAAATAGAAAGAAAAAAAAGAGGAAGACCTAGTCTTGAAGAATCCAGTAATGAAGAACCCCTTGCAAAGAAAGCAAGAGCTGAAGTGAGACCAAATTCTGATGTTAGGAATGATGGATTTGAACATTTTCCAGATATTGATGATAAAAAAGATGCAAGTAGATGCAAAATCGCACAAAAAAAAAACTAAATTTTTTGTAATGTGCATTACAAAAGAAAGGAATTGTTTTACATTCTTTCAAAGTTAAATTTTGTTCAATATTTATTATTTGTACAAAATTTAACTTTGAAAGAATGTAAAACAATTCCTTTCGTTCAATATTTATTATTTGTAGGGGCTCAGGTTAGCCAAGCGAGTTGACCTTTATCTCATATGGTAAACGTAGAGTGGCGAGTTCGATTCTTGCCTGGGCAAAGGAAATTATTTAGTGACGAAATTCATTAAATAATGTCCTAAAATCCCACCCTGGCTAGAAAAGGGTGGTAACCTGTAGATAACCCGTCCCAATTAGCCTCAGTTGCAAAAAGTGGACGTTAATAAATAATAAATAATAATAATTATTATTCGTAACTTTCTATGATGTAAATTTGTTTATTATAAATTAAAAAAATATTACTAAAGTTTATTTTATTTATTTATCCAATTCCTTATCAGTAGAATAATTTGTAAAAAAATATGTCTGTTGAGACCCGATGTCCAATATATTGGACATATTTTAAAATTGTCAATAAAATTACAATTAGGAAATTAGGATTTTTTTCTCTATTTTTCTCATGTTTCTGTTAACATGTAGAACATAAAAACAATTTTTTTAGTCAAAATATTTGAGTTGGGTCTGAAGGGGTTAATATGACAGGAGTCGGGGTGAAAATACCTGGAATAATATTCAATATAGAGAGATCGTGTATATAACAACATTTATATATCATCACATTTGCAATAAGATTGATTTTATTAATTTTTTCAAACAGGCTCTTTACAACGGAGATATGTGGAATTTTAGAAATTCTCCCCCTCTGAACCCCCGAACTTGATCTTCGTTTTTTCATAAAATGTTCAAATATTGACTTTCGTAACGATCAAATATATGTGTGTGTGTACATACATACCTCATTTTGTGTGTGTGAACGGACCTCATTTTCGTTATCTCCTTGGGTATTTAAGGAAAGCATCATGAGGACAACGTCAATACCAGATTTCCCCGATGGGAACAGCATGTCTGAAACATTTTATTTTCAAGTATACTTTAGCACTGAGTAAAGCTCCCAAGGACCCCAAGGATTCCCTTGGCTCCAGTAACATCCTTGTGAAGATCAGGGCACACGTGGTGAAGCGTATGCTCTATCGCAATGAATAAATTCGTGTCCTTTCTTTTTTTTGCCTCAGATACCAGACTCCTTCAGCATCCAGCGCCTCAAAAAAGGATGAAAAAAATGGAATAAAGGTTCTTCTTTGAAGGAAACACCATTTGAAGTGATAACTTCACAATTAATTCTAGTTTCTTTTCCAAATCTATGCCGCCTTAAATCAAGTACATTATTTGATAGATTTCAAACTCGATATATATATATATATATATATATATATATATATATATATATATATATATACACATACCATTCATGTAAACTGAAGATCAAGTTCGTTAATGACCGGGGCAGGGGGGGGGGTGTTTAGAAAATGGAAAATTAAAAATATATCCGTTACTATGAGTCCCATTGAAAAATCGTATACAATCAATCTTTTTTTTCTCTCTCTATTTCTCTTCATAACTTCTCATAAGACTACATGAGAAATTATTTATTTGAGTACATGTTCCATTGCCACATGCAGGATTATGTTTAAATACATTTTTATAATATGTACTTTTTTGGGTTATTACCAAATAATCAAATATATAAAAAAAAATATGAATTAAGCAAGATAATTACAAATAAAATTAATAAATGAAAATGAAAAAAAAACAAACAAATTAAATAAAGTTAATGTAAGTAGATGAAAGAAATGGCTACGCTTCCACTGTAACAATTTATTAAAACGACAGAGCGCTTTCGATGCAGTGCATCATCGTCAGTGCCCGAACGTACTGGATGTTGACCTGACGGCCTTTAGAACTAGATCCTAAGTCTAATATTTCTAATTCTACCTATATTAGAAGTCACTTCCACCTGCCAGAATACCAACTCAGATTAAAATTAAACTCAACCGACGTTACGTTATTTCTCATCTTTAATTTACACGTCTATATAAGGCAAATATATTGAAATATAAATATCATTCCTCACAATCAACTTTATATTCTAATGTATTTTTGCTACATCTATATCTATACTTTTGATAAACTTTATGAGTACTTTATTATATTTATTAAGTAATATATGAATTGGATGTAGCCAATTATCTCCTTTTAAAATTATGTTCATTATGAAATTTGATTTATTTTGATTATATGTTGAACAGTCATAGAATATATGTAAAAATGTTTGTGTAATCTGCCTGTCACAAGTACATTTGTCATTGTCTTGAATTTTAAATCTTTTTAAACAATGCCCTGTCTGTGACTCTTAATTGTGTTGTAGTTGTTGTCAGTAATATTTGTTATGTACTGGTGAAAGCTGTAAGATTTGTTACATGTCGTCCATTCTCTGTTCCACTTATGTATTGTGTCGGTACGTAAGTTTTTACAACTAATCTTATTGTAACTTTAAATGTTGTTCTATACTCTTTTTTTCTATGTTGAAATTAACCGAGATTGTTTAACGTTTTAATTTTCGAATTTAGTCATTTCAAAACACCACTTTCGGTCATTGCACTTGAACAATTAGCGAATATCATGAAACGTCTTATTCCAAGCTTCCGAATGGCTGTAAACATTTTATTTTCGAATATACCTTAGCACTGAATAAAGGTTAATACTTTGAAGGAAACACTATTCTGAAGTGTTAACTTCAAAATTCATTCTAGTTGCTTTTCCAAATCCGAGCAAACAATGCTAAATCAAATAAATAGGACAATTGTATGAATGTGTGGAGATTGCAATCATTATACAAAGTAGCATGCTCTACAAATAATTACATTTATAAATATCATAAACTGTTCACCACAGATATACGATAGTTCCAACGTGGCTTTATCTGATTTACGGTCTGCATGTAATTTATCACGCCTAAGAATTTTCCTAACGGTACTATTAACCTTCAAAATTATCAATTAATGTGAGCTCTGTGCAAAATTAGCAAACTAACTGAGATTCTTACAATATTTCATTTAACACCGGGTCTAATACTTCACTCCTCCAAGTCTGATATTGATCAAATTGAATATTTAGTTCTACAAGAGCCAATTACAATAGGTCCATCACGCAGGGGCTGTGCAAACTAAGCAGTTTTTCCACCGGCTGGTGATTTCATGCCACTATATATACACTATTTGTGTAAAAATCAAAAGAGTAAGTAAGAGGGGGGTTTACTGAAAGGCGAAAACAAGAAAGTAGGAATAATACAGGAGATATTTTGAATTTTAGATTCTAAATCGTCATCACCTTGTCCGGTGATAACTGTGCTTTAAATAAGAAAGTCCGTCACGCAGGGGCTACGTAAGATAAATCTACATACAGGTAACACTACCGTGAATACTCAGTAAATTTACAATACAAAGTAACAATCTCTACAACGGAAAGCGGCTAAATTGTAAACAAACAGGCCCAAGTCCCTGTCCCTGAATAATTGCTGAGCATATAATTCAAAACAGGCTAATTGGTTTAGGAGTATTGAAAATATCAGCAAGGAGTATCAGGGTGTAAATTGTAGCTGGATTAAAGAACAAGGAAGTATGAATAAGAAAATAGAAATAATATTGGAAAAATTAAGGTTGCAATTTATTGAAGAAACGTTGGGAAAGGTAAATCAATCTAGGTTTCACTCTAATTACAAGAATCTCGATGTAACTTTAGGTAGTAATAGTTACTTGAATAGCAATAATAGTTTACATTTCACAAGTCTTATAATGAAAGCAAGGGGGGGATGTTAAATCTGAATTATTTAGTATGTAGAACTGAAGGCCTATGGATATGCTCCTTATGTAATATGAATGAATTAGAAAATACATATCATTTTATAGCAGTATGCCCAGTGCTTAGTGAATTTAGAAAATAGTTTTCATCAAAATTTAGCCAAAATGAATTTATTTTGTTTTTGAATGGCAAAGATTGGCAGGCCCTTTATAAATATCTGTGTTGCACAGAGATATAGGAAGTTACTAGTAGCTGAGTATAATGGATAAGTTTTTCTATTTATTTATTTTTCTTTTATTTGTAAATATATATTAATTAGTTTATTTCTTGATGATTTTTAAAGATAGAATTCTTATAAAAGAGTATTTGTTTTATTTAGAATATTGTAATATTATGTTAATGTTATGTTTATATATCTATATAGCAATAATCAATCATGTTGATTAATAATTTAGTAAATAATAGCCGAACTCAACAGACGGACTTACGAGTCCATGTTTATGTATGTTATATATAGTATAAGGAAAGATATTATTATGATAACTTAATTGTATATTTAACTTGTAAATTATTTCAAATTTCAAAATAAACATACTTTATTAGCAGATTTCCTTTAAGGGAAATCAGCTATTGAGGTCGTACATGATGCGAGTTTCGAAAAATCTCTTCAAATGTCCATCGATCCTACCCAGGAGGAGATGACGAAAATGAGGTCCGTTCAAAATCATATATATATATATATATATATATATATATATATATATATATATATATATATATATTTGTCTGTTAACGCTCTAGCGGTCGCAATTTTTGTTTGATCATTACCAAACCCTGAATTTAATCGTTTTATGTAAAAAGGAAGATCAAGTTCGTTAATGGCTGAAATCGGACCAATGGGAGGGGGGGGGGTTTAGAGGGGGGATTTTTGAAAATTCAAAATATCTCCGTTATTATGCGTCGGATCGAAAAATCGTATAGAATCAATCTTATTGAAAATTAAATTTACTATAAATATTGTTCGATACATTTATTCTGTATCTTGAATATTAACCGAGATATTTGCATTTGTATTCTGCGTGTGGTCGGCAGGAGTCGGCTATGTTCGGACTTTCCGCCGAGAGCTCTGGCTTCCGTTTCCGGAACTATTCGTCCCTCGTGAATAGGTTTAGAGGTTTCTTACTACTACAGTTGTTATTAGTAAGATTTCTCTATTGTAAAACTTCACGTGGGAAATCTGCTTAGTTTACGCAGCACCTGCGTGACGGACTTTTATTATTATTATTAGAGAATAGTTGGTGATATGAGATCAAAAGTGTTATACGAGTACTTGGGAAATCTGCATAGTTTACGTAGCCCCTGACTTTTATAATTTGATCTGTACAGGGCAAATTAAAAAGGTTTTAATTTTAATCATATAAGTAAAACTTTCTATTGACTTTAGGGGAAAGTTGTTGTTGAACATATTGTCGCAATTAAGCAGAGTTGCGTGTCGAGGGTAAATGAGAGAGAGTATGAAGTAAGTGAAGAGTTAGGGCAGGTGTTGGGTTTGAAGGTGATACGATATCATCTAGAGGGCGGCATATGCTCCTACATCTGCTCCTATCCTCTCACATGCACTGGCCAGCATGACCTAACCAATCTCGACCTGTTACCCTCACACTTATTGAATAATTGCACCCAATTACCCCTGGCTATCAGTCACTCGTTGACTTCAAGCTGTTACCTTTAAACTGGGCTTGCTAAAGGTCTACACGCAAAAAAAAAAAATAAAGAAAAAAAACATTTTCAGTGTGCAACTAAAACACCGAGCACTCTACGGTGTGAACTTAACACAACTAAAGATCATGTTTCGTAAGCTAAAAAGTCCGTCACGCAGGAGCTGCGTTAACTAAGCAGATTTCCCACATGTGTTACGTATTTGCAATTTATCAAAACGTAAAAGTTCAATGATAACAATATTTGGTATTTAGGCTTCAAATAAAGTGTTTCATAACATAATAGCATATTGTTAATATGAGATGAGTAGGAGTGGGGGTTTACTAAAGACCAAAAGCTAAAAAATGCAAATATCTCGGATTCCGATAATGAAAAAATCTAAAAATCTAATTAAACAACAATGTGCAATATTATAAAGTAGCACCTGTGTAAGAAGAGATTCTAGAAATATCGGCATAAACAAAGATTTGTTCACCTACATTGACCAAACCTCCTAAAAAAACAACACCATATATATGCATAACTAATGTATGTACACCCTATTATAACAGTAACATCATTGACATTAGTTACTCTATTTTCCTAAAATCTAGTAATATAAAATTTTTGTTTTGAAAAAATAATATAATTTTTCAATAGAGAAGGTTAGGCTTTAACAGCCGATGGACGTTTAACTGCACTCATCATATAACAAATTAGAAAATTTCTTGATTACATATTTTACAATATCTCAGTTCTGAATTACACATTTTTATCTCAGTTAATAATCAAGATAGAGAGACAACGTACATAACAACATTTATAGAACATTAAATTTTCAATAAAAATGGTTCTATACACTTTTTCGATCCGACGGACGCAAAATAACAGAGATATTAAGAATTTTCGAAATTCTCCCCCTCTAAACCCCCCCCCCCTCCCCCTGGTCCGCTTTCAGTCGTTAACGAGCTTGTTCTGTCTTTTTGTATAAAACGATTATATATACAGTTTGGTAACGATAAGACAAAAATTGCGACCGCTAGAGCGGTAACAGACATATATATACATACATACAGCTTTGAACATACCTCATTTTCGTCATCTCCTAGGTAGGATCGATGGACCTTTGAAGAAAAATTTCGAAAATCGCCTCATGAGTACGACCTCAATAGCTGATTTCCCTCAAGGGAAATCTGCTAAAAGCCCGCCACACAGGGGCTGCGTAAACTAAACAGATTTCCCAAGGGAAGATTTACAACAGATAAATCAACATACTGGTAACACCACCGTGAATGTTCAGTGAGTAAATACAAACGGCAATAAGAAATCATTCAGTCAATTTACTAGTTAATAATATCTACAACGGAAAGCGTCTGAATTGTAAACAAAAAGGGCAGCCAACTTCGCAGCGCTGAATAGATAAAATTATTCTAGACCGTAAAGATGAATAATTAATGTAATATATCTGAATATAACATATTTTATTGAAAATTATTATTTTAACTAGTGGAGTAATTTGAAATGAATCAGAATAATTTCTATCTCAATCACTCAGATTTCAGTAATCCGAAAACAATAGAAAGGGGGGGGGGCAACAGAACGTTTGTGTTTGTTTCTCGTATAATAAAGCTTTGGTTGGAAACAATATTTGGTATTTACCTTGTAATGAAGTGGTTCATGATATAATAGCTTATTATTAATATGACAATAGTAGGAGTGGGCGTTTACTTAAAGGTTAAAAATATTTTTGTATATATATATATTTATTCGTTTATTTGCAACAACATAATTAAATATTACAAGCAAATGATATGTTAGAAAAAAAGTGACTTGACTATTGACTTGAGGTGGGAAGTTGTCCATTGACAATACCCACAATGGAGGGAACATTGGGTTGTTTATGGAGTTAAACTGAAACACTACACGAGAAGATCTCTTGGCCACTTACGCTTCAGACGCCGTCTTGGGTTTTCTGGAATATGGGTAGATGAAAGTGATTCGACTAAAGGATTAGGATGTGCGGGAAGGAGAGAGTGGAATTTCTGATATCGAGATTTGGCGAGGGTATGGACAAAAGGAATGTTGAGGTCATTATGGAGAGTTAAATTGGATACGTAAAATGGGGAATCTGTAATTTTGCGGAGTATTCTGGATTGGAGGGTTTGGATTTTGTAGGAATTTGAAGGTTTGGTGGAACCCCAAAGTTCAAGTCCGTACGTCCATATTGGTCGGAGTACTGTCTATAAATGTCGTTTGTTTGTAGTGATATTTAGTCTGTTGTCAATTTTTTGTGGGGTTTCCAAGTTAGTCGCTTGTCTAATGTGAGTCCTAGACACCTAATTTGTGATTTTTGAGGAATTAGTGCGTTATTGAGTGTAACTAGAGGGCAAATGGAACGTCGGAGGGTAAATGTTACAGGGCTTGATTTGTTGCTGTTGACGATGCCAGGATTCTAGCAGAGTAGGTGTTCTTGTAGAGTGCGGATGCATATTTGGGTCTGAGTTGGAAGCCAAGATTTCAGTATCATCTGCATACGTGAGAAGGAGAGTTTCGGGATGTGATGGGATGTCGGCAGTATAGGTAAGGAATAAGAAAGGACTTAGGATGCCCCCCTGTGGTACACCTGCCAGCTGGGGGAATAAGGATGAGACTGAGGAACTAAATGAAACTTGGAAATATCTGTCGGCAAGATACGATTTAAGGATGAGGTAGTATGTGAAAGGGAGTGTATTTTTTAGTTTGAACAATAAACCTTTGTGCCACACCTTATCAAAAGCTTGGGATATGTCAAGGAAGACTCCACTGCAGTACTTCTTGTTTTCGAATGAGGAAGCGATAATATCAACTATTCTGTGGCATTGCTGGACTGTGGAGTGGGATTGTCGGAAACCAAATTGATGGGGAGGAAGTATGGGGTCAAGGAGGGGATACAGGCGTTTAAGGATGAGTTTTCAAGGATTTTTCCCATTATGGGAAGGAGTGCAATGGGACGATAGGAAGAAGGGGTTGAGGTTTTACCAAATTGATGGGAGAAGTATGGGGTCAAGGTAGGGGATTATAGATATAAGTGAGAAAGAGGACAGCTTTTTTCGGGAGATTTTTAAGGATGCGAGAGGTAATTAGGTCATAACCTGGTGCCTTGTTGGGAGGGAGTTTTTTAATGATATAAATAACTTCAGAGGGATTGAATGCAGGAGGAGGAATTGATAAGGGAAGAGGTATGTCCAGTTGATTGGCGACAAAGGAAGAATGGTGGGGGTCTTGGATATCGTCGTGAGGAGTAAACACCTTGGCCAAGTGTTGACCAAACGTTGTTGCTACATCGTAGTCAGACTTGGCCCAGGTGCCGTCCTCACGACGTATGGGAAGACGGGAGGATTTATAGGAGAGAAGGCGTTTGGTGGCTGTCCATAAGGAGTTATCTGTAGTGTTAAGGTTCTTGGTGTATGAGTTAAAACAATCATTGTAGTACTTTGTTAGTTCTGTTTTGAGTTTTCTGGTTAGTTGGTTCAGCTTTGTCTTGTCAGAAGGATACCTAGTGTTTTGCCATATTTTCCCGTCCGTGCTTGTCTATTTTTCTTGGAGTAGAGTTCTTCGTGAAATGTGATGGCAGGTATTTCTCTTTTTGAGGTATTGCGTTTGAGCGTGTGTTTTGGTTTGAGTCGAGTAGTAAAAGGGATTTTTTGAATTGTAACTAGTTATAATATTTGTAACTGCATCGTTCTATCTCTGTTTCCGCGTTTTTAGAGAGATGATTAAGTCAAGATGTCTTGTCAATGTACGTTTGAAAAGATTCCCAAACAACTGGTCCAGGTGAGTCTGAGGGACGGTTTTTTTTTTTTCGGGAAATTGGAATAAAATGGTGAGTCTGAAGTTGAATCAGAAGAAGGACAGGACTATGATCGGCCGACAAGGTGGCATCTAGTTGTGTAACACTGATGTAGGGTGGAGGCTGGAAAGGCCTGAGGTAATGAAATAATCTATAGATGTATCCAGGTGATTTTAGAAACGGAAGTGGGCGCAGTAAGGTGCAAGAAGAGCGGAGTAAAAGACGTTCGAGGTCAGCAAAAGGGAAAAAAAGGAGCTCGAGAGGGGCTTGCGAATGAGCAGTGTCCCACGTGAGGTTCGAGATGTTCTGCAGCCCCATTGACAATGTTTAGCATTGTAGTCTCCTCCAGCGATGAATCGAGGACCCAAGTATCTGAAGTAGTCTTGAAATAATTGTGCCGATACGGATTTGTTGGGAGGGCAGTATACTGCCGACACAGCGATAGGAAGTTGGCAGGCAGATTGAAGGCTAATGGTAGTGCTCTGGAAAGGATTTGAAGGGAACTGATTAGGAAGCAGATAGTGAGATTGGCCCTGACAAGCACAGCTGTACCTCCATGAGCTGTTCCATCCGGATGATCAGTCCTGTAAGTTTTGAATCCGTCAATGTGAAATGTGTGTCTGCTCGAAATGTGTTTCAGTCAGAAGTACAATGTCTACGTTTTTGTCGTGAAGAAGTGTTGTCAGTTCGTCTTTATGAGTGCATAGTCCATTGGAGTTCCAGAGGAGAAAGGAGAGAGGTTTAAATCTTGAAAAAATCATAATTGAGGTGGGGATAATGGGGTTTCGCTAAGTTTATGAAGAAGTGCGGTTAAGGGAAGGATCAGATTTTTTAGGTCACTTAGTAAGGAGTGGAGGGAAGAAATGATAGTTGAGAGGTCAGGGGAAGTCGAGTAGGTCAGGATTAGTAACTGAGGCGGAGGGATTAGTAACTGAAGCGTAAGTGGCTCTAGCTGTAGGGTGGGAGGGTGTTGCTGGCTGGTGAGGTTAAAAATATAAAATCCAAATATCTAGGTTAATACTCATTATACGGAAAAAAATATATTGAACAACATTTATAGTAAACTTAATTTGCAATAAGATTGTTTTTATATATTTTTTCGATCCGAAATATAGTAACAGAGATGTTTCCAATTTTCGAAATTCCTTCCCTCTAATCCGCCCCCCCCGCCGATTCCAGCCGTTAACGAACTTGATCTTTCATTTTACATATCAAGTTTGATAACGATTTAACAATAATTGCGACCGCTAGAGCGGTAACAGACATACACATACATACACACATATATATATATATATATATATATATATATATATATATATATATATACAGTTTTGATCTGACCTCATTTTCGTCATCTCCTAGATGGATCGATGGACATTTGAAGAAAAATTTCGGATATCGTGTCATGAGTATGACCTCAATAGCTGATTTCCCTCAAGGGAAATTTTCTAAAATTAAAGAGTGTAGTAGACTAGAAGAGATATAAATGTAGATTTAGCACAAATTCACCAGAACCAGTTAAAATCAGAAGGAATAAATCCTGGAAATTCTAAATGACGTAAGTGAAAAGTAGAAGGCTTATCAATGTCATGTACATTACGAACACCTTAATAACAAAAAAAGTCCGTCACGCAGGGGCTACGTAAACTAAGCAGATTTCCCACGTGAAGTTATACAATAGAGAAATCTTCATACGAGAGCCGAACAGTTACGGCAAAGGGCCGAACTAGCTTTTGGCGGGGAACTCAGTCGTCCGTTATCGGCCCGAATTTAATAAAAATGCAAATATCTCGGGTAATATTCAAGATATAATAAATGTATAGAACAATATTTATAGTAAATTTAATTTGCATTAAGATTGATTCTATACAATTTTTCTATCCGATGTATAGTAACGGAGATAATTCGAATTTTCAAAACTCCTCCCCTCTAAACCCCCCCCCTCCCACTGGTCCGATTTCAGCGATTAACGAACTTGATCTGTCTTTTTACATAAAACGACTAACTATCAAGTTTGGTAACGATTAAACAATAATTGCGACTGCTAGAGCGGTAACAGACAAATATATATTTATATATATAGATATATATATATATATATATATATATATATATATATATATATATATATATATATATACACACACACAGTTTTGAACGGACCTCATTTCGTCATCTCCTAGGTAGGATCGATGGACATTTGAAGAAAAAAATCGAAAATCGCTTCATGAGTAGCTGATTTCCCTTAAGGAAAATCTGCTAATAACAGAATTTGACATATGAATCTATTGAATGTAATGTGATGGTGTAATGTACTAGTTTGACATTTTGCCCTTGTTCTAGTATTCTTTGCTCTGAGAATAATAGTTATACTAATGCCTTTTCCATGGCCATCATAAAATGAATAATTAATGTGTTTATTCAGGTGTACTGCAGATTCTGTATCAGAAATAACATCCCATACTGCTACACTAACGCCTTACATAAAATTAGTCAAATGGGAGAGAACTATTGTAGTTACCATATTAAACATAGGTTTATGTTTTTGATTTCTTTGAATAGTACAGCAAAACTGATTTACTAAATAGGTAATATTAGGGTTTGTTTAGTTTAATTATTCCCTGTGAAAGAAATATTGAAACCTCCATGACTCAGTAACAACTTGTATTAATAAAATTGTATGTAGTTCCCTTACACTGAAAAATATATCTTTACCCCAGAGTAAATTGGCACACACCCGCTTGAAATTATTCAAACCCAGTGAAATGTAAAACCTTAAGAATGTGGCCCAATTCTCAATCAATTGTTGAAAATTGAAATATTTTGAAACATGTGTTTTGTTTATTGCATATTGTTATTATACATCTTGATTTAGTGTGCAGTAGTACATCCCTGAGCCTTGCAATGCATGCTGGGAAGTTCCAGTGAGTTGGTGTGTATGATGTGAACTCCCAGGGAATCGCTATTTCAATAAACCATTTTTTGATATGTGTGCGTACTTTGAGTTCTACCAATTTCATGTTTAATACATATTATGTATCTACATAAAGTATATAATTGACGAGATGTAATTGCATTTACTACTACATGTATCAATTAAATACGACTTTCAGTTTTAAATGCATTATATATTTTTGTTTTTTCTTTCATTTAATTTATTCTTTAGGTCCATTAAAAACAACGTAAGCAATCTACGAAACCACCTTCTAATATTTTAAACTGATGAACACAAATTTTCAAGGTATTACAGTACTATGGAGCACCACCGTGTGTGTATGTGTGTGTGAGTGTCTGAGAGTGAGTGTGAGTGTGGGAGGGCTTTCAGGAAGGGAAGGTATAAACATATTTTCAGTTGTTATAATCTGAAGGATTTAGATTGGTTTAGGATCATAGAATAAAAGTGTTGGTTGTAAAAAATAAAGAAAGCTAAGGAAATATAAATATTAGAATTGGAAACATTGTGTAGTACTTTTGTTACATAGTGAGCATCATCAGTGAACACAATAATAGTAGAGCTGAAGTCGATAGAAGAATAGCACTTGCTAAACAAGCCTTCCAAAGCCAAAGAAGCATTTTAGCTTATAAGCATGGATACCAAAAAAATGTTTTCTACGTCTTTCGTATGTAGTAAAAGATAGACTCTTCACAAAAGGGAATATAATAGGTTGGAAGCAATGCAAATTTGGATCTGGAAAATCCATTATGGAAGTCCTTAATGAGTGCAAACGGTTTATTAAGGCCATGGACTTATTTAAATTACACATTAACTCAATAGTAGAAGTATACCAAAGTAAATTACTTTCTATAGACTTTGAAAAACTCCAAATTTCAAATTATAGTCCGTTACAAAAGGCAATTTCCACAACTACCGGTTCACCTCAAGAATTTCTAACTATAGGTTTGCCATTCCAAATTGTAAAAACCATTGCACAGCTAAGAACATCCAGCAACTATTGTATAAAGTTTTCAATGAAAACTGTATTCTATAATATTAATCCAAAAGAAATTTGCACATTTTGTAACTTAAATATGAATGAGGACATTTATCATATAATTCTTCATTGCCCCATTTACTCCCCTTTCAGAGAACAGTATTTACCATTCATCAAACAGCCAGCAGATAATTCACAACTTCATAATATTCTAAACAATGGAACTAGAGAAGAATATATTAACATTTTTAAATATTTAAGAAATAGTTTCAAACTTCGCGAATCTTGTCTGAGTTAACATTATTAAATTTCTCTTCTTCTCTTAATTGTTTTTTTTTTGTTTATTTAGTACTGTTATACCTATCTATTAGTAAATTCTTGTCAGTTATACTCAATTCTAGTTTGTAAAAATATGTTTATATATAAGCTACTAACATAGAAAACTAACCTCATTTTATAAGGCCAACTCCTTGCTATAAGGAAAATGCTTGTAAGCAATAAATAAAATAAAATAAAATAAATTAGGGCCATGGTCGTAAGGGAAAAGGAAGGCCTAGAAAATCCTATTTTGACGTTATCAAACATATTATGGATTTCGGTGAGCATAGTAATATGGAAAGAGCAGCTTCCGGTAGAACACAATGATTGAAACTACAAGGGGTAGCCTTTAGATAATGTACATGAGGGATTATAGCTGAAGTATGAATAATGAACTCAAGGGAAAGATTATCAACGTGAAATAAAATTTCATTCACTTGTGCATTTATGAATTTTATTCACGTAACGAAACATTATTCTTGTTAGAATAAAAATTACTGATCATTTTCAGTAAGAGCCAATGTTTTATAATTGTCAATTAAGAGGAGGGTGGCACTATTGTATTTAAGCCATATTAATTTGAAACTCTAGGAGAGAATAAGTAGTTCTCTCGAGACTTAGAATCGGCCACACCAAATTAACACACTCATACTTAATGACAAAGACTGACTGATCTACTTGCTCAACCTGTAACATTCTCTTGACGATAAGACATATAGTGACAGAATGCCGAAAACGAACACACCAGGACTTCCCCTACGACTTACAAAAACCTTTGATGGAAGGCAGCCAGCCCATACATTAATAACACATTGTCATACCTACACAAAATACAAATATACGACCAAATTTAACATACAAATTAAGTCTGTCCTGTGCAACAAGATTTCAAATTATGTGCATTAATTGTATTAGATGAGTTTGTACACATGCATATGTTTACCCTGAAGGAAGAAATTACGACAAACATTAGCAAAAGTACCATTTTCAGCTATTCATTTCCTATTGCTCATCCACCAACTATGCTCATCACCAATTTTTTTTTCTATGTTCACTTATAAAATGTTTATCTATTTCACTTTTGTTAGTCGCCATTTTTATTTGTTATTTTTACTAGTTTTTATATATTTTACTTTCGTTATTTAACTTTGTAAAATTTTTGATTTTTGAAAGGGCAAATCACCTTTGATGTGTTGTCCATAAATAAATAATAATAAAAATAATAAAAGTAAGTTATTCGTACTTTCTTGTTTTCTGCCTATAGTGCTCCCCCACTCCTACTCATCGGGTTTTACATATAAATAGAGAATATGTGGTGAGATGGTGATTACTTTCAGCCATTCATTTCCTATTGATCATCCACCAACTTTACTCATCACCAATTTTGTTTTTCTGTGTTAACTTAAAAAATGGTAATCTATTTCACTTTTGTTATTTATCATTGTTTTCTGGTATTTTTGATTGTTACTTGTTATTATCTGTTATCTATTGTATTTTAGCTGATTTCCCCCAATTGACCCAATTGAGGTCGTACTCATGACGTGATTTTCGAAAATTGTCTTCAAATGTCCACCGATCCTACCCAGGAGACGACGAAAATGAGGTCCGTTCAAAATTATATATATATATATATATATATATATATATATATATATATATATATATATATATATATTTGTCTGTTAACGCTCTAGCGGTCGCAATTTTTGTTTGATCTTTACCAAACTCGGAATTTAATCGTTTTATGTAAAAAGGAAGATCAAGTTCGTTAATGGCTGAAATCGGACCAGTGGGAGGGGGGGTTTAGAGGGGGGATTTTTGAAAATTCAAAATATCTCCGTTATTATGCGTCGGATCGAAATATTGTATAGAATCAATCTTATTGTAAATTA
The DNA here is from genome assembly GCA_019009955.1 of Riptortus pedestris. NCBI lineage: Eukaryota > Metazoa > Arthropoda > Insecta > Hemiptera > Alydidae > Riptortus > Riptortus pedestris. The sequence continues at coordinate 31,849,287 of CM032233.1, forward strand.
ATTTTACTATAAATATTGTTCTATACATTTATTCTCTATCTTGAATATTAACCGAGATATTTGCATTTTTATTAAATTTGGACCGGTAACGGAAGACTGAATTTCCCACCAAAAGCTAGTTCGGCCCTTTGCCGTAACTGGTCGGCTCTCGTATGGAGATTTCTCTATTGTATAAAGTGGGAAATCTGCTTAGTTTACGCAGCTCCTGCGTGACGGATTATTGTTATTTCACTTCGTACAATTTTTGACTTTTGGCAGAGCAATTCACCTTTGGTGTGATGTCCATAAATAAATTAATCAAAATCAACTTGGATATTGCTAAACGAATAACTATATTCATATGAAGTTGAATTATTCTGAAATAATCTGAAGATGGGGCCTTCTGCCAAAACATCCCATTCAACCTTGAATTTATTTTCACGCAGTAATAATTAATCAGAATTATGAAAGAAATCCTTTCCTTTCAATGTACTGCTATATCAATGCAAATCTTACTAAGATTAATTGCTTAGAAAATATGAACGCAATACTACAGATGTACATTTCACAATGAGGCAACACATCAAGACATACTAAATAAAAGATAATTAAAATAACGAGTGAAGCAGCAAGAAAAAAAATAACCAAGATTTATGCAACTTCGCAAACAAATGGGCACCCTTTCAGATTCCATCTTCCTTATATCACTGTTGTAGATAATTTTGTTTTTATTATTTTATTAATTGCTTACAAGGATTTTCCTTATTGCAAGGAGTAGGCCTTATATAATGAGGTTTGTTTTTCTATGATAGTAGCTTATATATACACAAACACACATATTTATACTAACTAGAATTGAGTATAACTGACTAGAATTTACATTAACATTTCTAGAAAAATCTAAACTAATAAGTGCCATTATATTAGCAGATTTCCCTTAAAGTAAATCAGCTATTGAGGTCATACTCATGACGCGATTTTCGAACAATTTCTTCAAATGTCCATCGATCGAGATGACGAAAATGAGGTCCGTTCTAAATTATGTATATATATATATATATATATATATATTATATTATATAAATATATATATATATATATAAATATATATTTGTCTGTTAACGCTCTAGCGGTCGCAATTTTTGTTTGATCGTTACCAAACTCGATATTTAAACGTTTTATGTAAAAAGACAGCTCAAGTTCGTTAATGGCTGAAATCGGACCAGTGGGTGGGGATTTAAAGGGAAGGTTTTTCGAAAATTCGAAATATCTCCATTACTTTACGTGGGATCGAAAACTTGTATAAAATCATTCTTATGCAAATTAAATTTACTATAAGTATTATTATGTACATTTATTCTCTATCTTGATTATTAACCGAGATATTTGCATTTTTATAAAATGTGGGCCGATAACGGACGACAGTGTTTCCCGGCTAAAGCTAGTTCGGCCGTTTTCGTAACTGTACGGCTCTCGTGAAATTTCTCTATTGTAAAACTTCACGTGGGAAATCTGTTTAGTTTACGTTGCCCCTGCGTGACGGACTTTTTTTTTATTATTTTACCTAATATTAAAACATTATATTTTCAACATAATAGTTTTATTATACTTTTCATTATCTTGGTTCCTGTTCTTACTAATACATAGGTATAACAGTACTAAATTAAATAAAAAAACAATTAAGAGTAGAAGAGGAATTTGACAATGTTAACTCAGATAAGATTCGCGAAGTTTAAAACTATTTCTTAAATATTTAAAACATTTTGAAGATAATTCTTCACATACTACTGAGACCAACTCATTAAGTATCGCTTTGCACTCGTACACATGCATATAATAATCTGTATATAATTATATTCAACATATTATTTATGATTTTAGGGGATTCTTCAATGAATGCCTCGTGGTGTTGGTTCAGTGTGATAATTTTTTATTTGAATACATTGAAGTCTTTAATATGTCGTGGAAGAATGTAGTTTTTAATCTTACTCATGCGTTTTATCAAAACTCTAAAACTGAAATTTTATTGGCCGCGTAAACGTAACGTAATACTCACTTCTAATCCTTAGGCAACCTAATACATTTAGAACTGCAAAGCCCAAAACGAAATTATAACCAAAGTTACCTACAAAAATTGTAGTTGTATAAATTTTAAAACTAAAATTACTTTGTGATGGCGTCATCTATTACGAGTTTATGTCCTTTATCAATGTCGTAAGCCATTTAATTCAGCATTAGCGTTCGCAGGTGTTTATAGCTGAAATTTGAAGAGGAACAGTGGGGGTTTAGAGAGAGGGGTAGTTGTAAAATTCAAAATATCCCGTGACGGATTGAAAAAGATTATAGTATATTGTGAAACTATTGTTGGTCTACAAATATTATTCTGTACTGTTTTAGTAACTCAAGTATTATGGGAGTTATCCCTTTTTTTCAGCCTTCGTTACTCATCTTAATTTTATTAAGAGTTAGAGAATATATAGTGAGATGAGATCAGTAGTGTATCGTACCAGAACGTGGGAAATCTGCTTGGAACACGGAGCCCCTACGTGACGGACTTTTAAATTTGAGTGGCTCCGTCCACCTTAGTCGATTTAGGTCAAACGGCAATGTGCAGAACTAGAAGGTACAACAGCCCTAATATGAAATTTCATCTATCTAAGGCTAGTCGTTTTACTTACATGCATACATATGTACAAAACGTACGCCAAAATTAGTCAAAAGTCCGTCACGCAGGGGCTGCGTAAACTAAGCAGATTTCCCACGTAAAGTTATACAATTGAGAAATCTCCATGCGAGTGCCGATCTGTTGCGGAAACGGCCGAACTAGCTTTCGGCGGGAACCATAGCTCGTCCGTTACACTTAATAAAAATGCAAATATCTCGGTTAATATTAAAGATAGAGAATAAATGTATATAACAATATAGTAAATTTAATTTGCAATTAGATTGGTTTTATACAATTTTTTGATCCGAAGTATGGTAACGGAGATATTTCGAATTTACGAAAATCCCCCCTCTAAACCCCCCCCCCCCCCACTGGTCCGATTTCAGCCGTTAACGAACTGGATCTTCCTTTTTACATAAAACGATTAAATACCTAGTTTGGTGACGATTAAACAAAAATTTCGACCTCTAGAGAGTTAACATATATATATTAATAGTTTTGAACGGACCTCATTTTCGTCATCTCCTGGGTAGGATCGATGGACATTTGAAGAAAATCGCGTCATGAGTACGACCTCAACAGCTGATTTCCCTTAAGGGAAATCTGCTAAAACGAGCTCAGTGATGGTAAAACGTATAATTCCTTTCATAAAAACAAAAAAATTCGGGGTTAAAATACTCCTTTACTTCGTACTGTGATGTAACAATTCAGCCTGGGTACATTTGTGTAAATGTTATTTATAGACAATAAATGTTTTAAAACAAAGAAGAAATATGTACTTTCAAAACATTCTTTCATATTATTTGACCAACAGACATATTTATATTAATTGAACAAATGTACTACCCACACTCAGAAATGAGATTTGATCCATCACTAAAAATAGCCACAAAATAACGAACTGCTCAGTTGTGTATTGTCAAAAGATATGCGAAAATTAATGACCTATTATTCCAATTGCACTTCAGGAATTAGCCAACTTCACTCCTCATGACTCATTACTGTGAAACATTTGATATTATGCATAATGGTAATGGATGTTAAGAATTTTTATTTATTTTAGTTAATCATCCGTTACTGGTAATCTCGAAATTACTTTTGTCCGTGATTGTTCAGGTGTCAGAGCACCTCCATCCGTTTTGCATTAAACACTTCAAATATTTCAGTATTTTGATGGAAATTCCATATCTGTAATGTAGCACTTACACTTTTAAACACAGTTTTTTCTCAAAGGAAATCAGATATTAACATTTTATGGTAAAATTATAGTTCAACTTTCTTAATGGCTGAAATCGAGGATGGGATTTTGAGCGTGGTCAAAAACGGAATGTAATCAGTATTGTTAAAGAATTTATTTTCTATATATTTTTTCAGTAAATCGAATATTAAGTGATTCATTTGTTCTTCATAGTTTCAGGGGAAGGATCGCCAATAAAAAATATTTTTTTTCCGCGGAAACTTTATTCATTCACAGATTGCGACATCCCCAGTGAGGAAGGGACAGTCGCAACGAACGTAAGACGGGACGAGCACTTCAGCACGTGCTACACGTATTTAGCAATCTGCAATTAAATTTCATAAATATATCATGTAAGTAGCCACTTATTAATGCCAAATCTAGCAAAAAATTATCACTGGGTTTTGTTAAATTAACGTTATTATTTTTTGAAAAGGGGTGGCCCCTGAAGAGATGGTATTTCGTCCATGAAACATGTAGGGCAATGTGAATAAAGTTTGCGTGGAAAAAAAAATGTTTTTTATTGGTGAAGCCAGGTTGAACATATAAAAATAGGGGGGCAGAATAAGAAGAATGATTCCCTTTTTTTTTATTAGCCTTCAGTAAACTCTAGTTCAATTGTCTCATTTCTTCTCCTACTAAATTATACTTACTCGTCATATTCCGAGCTTTAATATTAAGTACTGTCTTCAAATGACCTTTGCTACGTGTGATTCATGAAAATATGTTAGATGTATCGTCATAAATGAGCATTCTTTAAAATGAGAGGACAATAATAGTTGAAAAACACGTTAAATAACTTCCTCTTTTTTTCTCTTTACACTCTACGTATTTCACGCCCTCTTTGAGGCCTTCAGTATAAAATGATCCGACCTGTCCGATGGAGACATACAACGCTCATTGCATCGGTAGATTAAAATGTTGAACAGTATGAAAAAGAACGATAAAATATATAATTAAAGGCAAGGATACCAAATACAATGTTTATAAAAGAAAGTTTTCTCCCTGAAAAAAATTTTATTTAGGAATATCGTCTAAAACCTTTAGTAAGAGATTAAAAAAACATTGCAAAATGTCAATAATTTATAAAATAGAACCTCTTGGGACCAAACATTCTTTGGTGTCTAAAAAGTAATTTAATATTGACGTAGTCAATTTTAGATAAAGAAAAAAAAATAAGCACGCGGAAGATAAAGCGACTTATTTGTACTTTTTCCTTTTCAGCCTACGATCAACCCCCACTCCATCTCTTGGGAATTTCACGTTCAATAACTATCAATAAGGATTTCATTTTAAAATTTGAAGTCGTCAAATTGGTTTATTAAACCAATTATACTCAATTTTCTTTCATATTCTAAAATCTAAGCTTAAATAGAACATTGAAAGTAAAATATCATAAATACCAAAAAATATATTTTCTAACATTTTAGTATTGGTTTAACAATTGCAGGGAATGATTTAATCTTTTAAACACTCTAAATATATTATTAGCAATGATTTTTTTTTATTTTTAGTTTGCCAGTTTCACTGTAGTTCCTCTGGGGTGCATTCAGTGGGATTTTCACCCCATTGTGATATAGGTTTTTTTCCTAGTAATTTGTCTGTTGTATTAAAAAAAATGTAAATTTCTCTGTATGTATTAAAGATTCATCAAAATCTAATAGAACCTTTTTTGTTTATCATAAGACGATCAATAAATGATGTTCTATTGCTTATGGCTCCGATGCATTGAAACAGAGATATTCCATATCACTTTCAATTGAACTAATTTGGTTTACTTAATTTAATAGGAGTACAAGGAAGTCATGTGGTGTCAAAATCAGATATTTGGACCGGCTTCACTATTTCAAAATTAATAATGAGTGACACGTTTTATGAAAAAATGAGTCACGAGAAACATGAAAAACATTTTCATAATATTCACCTAGTAGTTTAAAAAAACACTCCTTCAGAGAAGAGGATTTTCAAACAGAGAGAATCGGTTGCTTTGATCTAAAAACTTCTAAAACTTTTATATTGGGGGTTTTATGGATATTGGTAATTAGAGTTCAGAAGTAATAGCAACAAACACGCTCGCACGCACAACCACCCATACACATCTATTGTATATTTTCAAAGTTGATCGAATATTGTTTCCTGATCTAGAATCTTAAAATTAACATTATTATCTGTCTCTATAGCCTAGGGGTTATTGCGATAGTGTACTTCCCAAAAGAAAGACTCCATAGAGGATGTTTACTTGAGCAGCAGTTTTCATTTTTCTCCATTGTAAATGAAGTAATTGGTCCATGTATTAAAGATTAAAGTAACATTAATAGGAATTAAAAGCTTGCCAATAAAAATTAAGACGCATTCTTCTTGTGTGCGTTCATGTGGTATATTATTTCTTGAACAAAACTGTTCGATTTAAGAACTTCATAGTTTTAAGTATATGATGTGTTTCAAAGCATTTTGTTGGAAGTGAAGAATATTGTGTAGTTGGGGGAGAAGAAAAAGTCCAATTCTTCACAAGTTTTTTATATCAGCGCTAAGCGCTTCCAAAGACTATTGTCTCCATCTTCAGAGCCACACATAAAAACAACAACGTCAATAAAATCTTTATACATTACAACAGGCTCATTAATCATGCTAGTATCAATAAATAAAACACACAAAATAAATATCTAAATGATGTGCACATAAATAAACATAAGTCAAATCTTCAATATGATGTGTGTCTAATGGGAAAAAGGCACTTCATTGTTTTTCTTTGTAAATAAGGAAACGAGGTGTATATAATTTATAATGCAATAATAATTTTTTAAAGAAATATGAAGAAAATGGTTATAATTGTATCCGTATTTGTTGCATCATATTACCATATAAGTACAGCTGTCATTCATTGGTACTAATAAAGTATTCCCATACTTCATAAGTTAAGATCTATTATATCATTACACAAAATTTATATTCTTATTCACAGCAAACACAATGAATAACTTTGGTTAAGTCGTCTGTAAAATTGAGGATTGTGAGAACATGCCTTTTATAAAGTAAACAATTGTTAATGGTCATCTTTGGGTATGTTAGCGAACATTTCATTTTACAAATTTGAAGGAATATTGTTTTCTGATCTAGAGGTATAAAAATATCAATGCTACGTTTATCTGTAGCCTAGGCCTTACATCAGTAGTATATTTTTCTGAGGATAATTTTTATGAAGGATGTTTGCTTGAGGAGCTGTCTTCGCCACAGCTTTCCTCCTGACGGGAAGAGGAAAGAAATGTGAATATAAAAAATAGCAAATTTCTTCGTAAGATATATGTGTTTAGGACATATTTTTGTTTATCATAAAAGATTATAAATTACGTACTATTACAACTTTCCATGCGATGCAGATCGGATATTTCGTGTAGCGCATTCAAATGAAATACATTAAATAAAATGCAATCTAATATTTTGTTTACTTAATTTAACTGGTTATCAAATCAGATTTTTTTGCATGTCGTAAATAAAATTCAATTTATTATTTATTTATTACAAATTCTACTACTGTCATTAGCGGTAGGTGGTATTTCTTGGAACAAACAAGTTACAGTTCAAAATGCAGAAAGCCTTTTTATGTCTTCTTCATCGTCTCTAAGGAGTTCTCTTAAGTTCAGCTTAAGGTTCAAAGCTCTTCTTGGAAGATCGTATTTCTTACAATTGAGGAGAAGATGTGAGACGGTAAGATGGACATTACAACAATAGCTGGTTGGTGGGAATAAACCCTTCAATAAATAACTATGTGTTAATTTTGTGTGTCCAATTCGGACTCGGGCAATAACGAACTCCTCTTTTCGGATTTTTCTACTTGCAGTATTCCAATGCTCGGTAATTTCTTTAATTTTTCGCAGTTTATTGTCGTGTTTTTTCGTCCAGTCTCTCTTCCACCTTTGAAGTATGAGCTTTTGAAACTCTCGTTTCCAATCGTCTGGGGAGATGAAGGTAACTCTGGTCTCTCTTCAAAATTCAATAAATTATGTTCTAGCACATTTCTCGATCTGATTCATTGAAATGGAGTTACGTATTAATGTATACTTAGATATTATGAAGAAGTCAAAAGGAAGAGAAAAACAAGCAAACATTCTCACTTTGATATAGCTAGAGGAAGGTCCTTATAACCTCTTTGTTTTTTATTTTTTCCTGATGAGGGGTCATTGAGAAGTGAGAACTAGATGAGAAATAAAAACGATTTTAATAATCGTTTTAAGTTTTCCTTTTCTCCTGACTTTCCGGCATACATTTGATTAAGTCAATTTATACAGGTCACATTATTTCACAGAAACGAAAAAGAAAAAAAAAAAGAATAAACTCGTCGCCATCTAACCTTCCAGAAGTTAGGAGAGAGCAAAGAAGGCGATGTTTGGGGAGTGGGAGTGTGTATAAGTGGCTATAGGAATGTTTCCAGAGAGATAAGCTCTTAAATCTTATTCAAATGAATCCATTCAGTCGATACTTTACATAATTTGAATTGCTCTGTATTTACCCTCTCTCCGACTCTTTCAATCTCTACACTCAAACAGCTATATTGACGATAAATATTGAAAGTTTGAGGAGACATTTAGCTCCGGAAAGATAATATTTTTGAAGTCAATATGTGTATGTTCCTTATCTTATTTATTTATTTATATTTATATGGTACAACATTTAACGTTTGCTAACATTTATGATTTACAAAGCATGTTGAACATTTATTTAGTAGCTTCTATATCAGTGGTGTCATGTTTTCTTTTGTCATTTGTGTTCACTTAGCGACCGTACGCTCATCCCAGCTTTTCCAATACGGTAAGACGGTAGTATAACATTTATCCCATTGACGTGGCAAATAAATAATATTGTTTTGGGTATTTTTAACCTTTATCTAAAAGACTAAATTGTTAGATTACCTTTTAAATCCTCGAGAAAAATTAAACAAATTTAATTCACATTTAATGATTTATTTATGACTAATTCCCTGATAAATTAATGATTTGTGGACCATTCAGAACCAATTAATTATTACTCTACCTTTTTTAATATAAAGAATTCCCACAGCTGTTGAGGTACTTTAATGTCTTCTATTGTAGAAAGTCTGTTAAGTTTGGATTGGGTTTTCAGCTTAATAATAGACATTACTTATTCATTTTAATCATGAATAAAGTGTAAAAAGCTGAGCTCCTTTCTAAATGCAGCTATGACATAATCTATCCCGCTTTCTATTCCATGTTCCTCCCTGAGCAAATGGTAACTAAAAAGTGCACATTACTCTATAATTTTTTAAGTTATAATAAAAACAATTGTAGAGAATAAATAGATAACCGAAATTGGCAATTACCTATCATATTTCTGTCCTTAGCATAATTACATTTAAAATTTTACATTTTCTATTCTGAACACTTCTCCCTGCTCCATCAAATGAGATACCATCCACTTAAAACCCCAGCCTTCGATATTTTATAAAACACATACATGTTTTCCTCGTTGAATTTGAAATCAACTCTTTTCAGATTTACATTTTAATATACGATCAAGTAATAGGAAATAATGGTATTTGTTTTCACCTCCTTGCAGTATATTAGTCACGACAATTTTTCGTTTATTAGATTAATGGCATTATAAGTTATGCCCCCCCCCCCTGAACCTACTTTGACTAGTTTCGGGTGACATCTATCTTCAATAACTCAAGCCTTAGAATGTTGAAATTTCATATTTTGAATGGTTGTAATATCTAGTTGTGCACCTAGTCTTCTGATCGAAATCAACTAAGGAAGGGAATAAGGGTTTAGAGGGGGCCAATAATATATTAAAGAATAAAGTTTTCATACTATATTAGATACAACATATTTGTTTGCACTGTACTTTTTTGTACTCTTGTACGAAGTAAAGGAAATACTTTAATACCAAAAAGTTTTGCTTTTCCGATTTCAAAGGAAATATCCGTTGTTCCCCTAACTGAACTCAGTTTGACTATTTTTGGTGTGATGTCTGTACGTGTCTGCTTATTTACCTATCCCACATATCTCAAAACCAGCTAGTCTTATAATGTTAAAATTTCAAATTTGGATTGTTGTGACATTTAGTTGTGCACCTCTTCTTCTGATTGAAATTGACTAAGGGAGGGGAGTTAGAGAAGGGCGAATATAAACATTTTTTTAATTTCTCCGTTGAGTCACAAAAATTTGTATATGATCTTTTTTGTTTACCATGAAAAGATCTATGAAGGGGGTTCAGGTTAGCCATGTGAGTTAAAGTGTTGGCATTTATCACACATGGTAAGCCTAGAGTGGTGAGTTCGATTCCCGCCTGGGCAATAGGAATTTATTTAGTGATGGAATTCATTATATAAAATCCTTAGTCACACCCTGGCTAGAAAAGGCTGGTAACCTGTAGATAACCCGTCCCAATTAGCCTTAGTTGCAAAAAGTGGACGTTAATAAATAAATAAATAAAAAAGATCTATAAAGTATGTTCTATGAATTTTTTCCATCCTGTGCGTTGGAACGCTGATATCGTTTAGCACATTCAAATGATATGCAACCTAAGTTTTTATTAGGTTAATTTAATTGAAGTAGAAGAAAAAGTCGTATCATATTTTGTGCCCATATCATATTTTGTGCATATAATAAAAAGATACACACATTATGTCATGTAACATAACCGATGAATTTCAACGGAATTAGATATTAATGTTCACTTAGATATTGCGAAGAAGTTCAATGGAAGCGAAAACTTGGCATGGCTATTAAAATAATTTTTTTTTCTCAAATAGTTTCCATTTGAGGTTTTATCAGGACTAAATAAAACACTAAAAGGTATAATGACGTTCTTAGATTGACACAGCTAGTGGAAGCTCCTTTGTAACGGTCGGTACAGCACTCATATATAATAATGTATTATGAAGAAGTCTGAAGGAAAGGTTCTACGAAAACAACTTTTTAGCAGATTTCCCCTAAGGGAAATCAGCTATTGAGGTTGTACTCATGACGGAATTTTCGAAATTTTTCTTCAAATGTCCATCGATTCTACCTAGTAGATGACGAAAATAAGGTCCGTTCAAAACTGTATATATATATATATATATATATATATATATATATATATATATATATATATATATATTTGTCTGTTACCACTCTAGCGGTCGCAATTTTTGTTTAATCGTTACCAACTCGACTAACTCGATATTTAGTCGTTTTATGTAAAAAGAAAGATCAAGTTCGTTAACAGCTGAAATCGGACCAGTGGGAGGGGGGGGTTTAGAGGGGAGGGTTTTCGAAAATTCGAAATATCTCCGTTACTATACGTCGGATCGAAAATTTGTACAGAACCAATCTTATTGCAAAATAAATTTACTATAAATATTGTCATATACATTTTTTCTCTATCTTGAATATTAACCGAGATATTAGCATTTTGATTAAATCGGAGCACCTAACGGACGAGAGTTACTTTCCCGCCAAAAGCTAGTTCGGCCGTTTCCTTCACTGGCTCGGCTCTCGTGAAATTTCTCTATTGTAAAACTTTACGTGGGAAATCTGCTTAGTTTACGCTGCCCCTGCGTGACGGACTTTTTTTAATTCAGTAACTACTCAATGGTTAAGGCCGTGCAAGAAATACCTAATACGATTGAGTAAGAAGCGCTTCCCGTCGGCAGGTTACTGAAATTGACTGAATCATTTCTAATTTCCGTTTGCATTTATTCACTTAATATTCACGGTGATGTTGTGTTACCAGTGTGTAGATTTATCTATTGCTAAACTTCACGAGAGAAATCTGACTTTTTTGAGAAAAGCGTTTCATTTTCTAAAGCAAAACTCTTTAACGCGCTGCCCGAATGTATTAAATCTACTAATAAATGTAACATAATAAACATAAATTAATTTAAGAACTTCATGTATGAATGATGTTATTATACACAAGGTGAATACTATCAAAAATATTCAATTATTAAATAGAGCTACAAAATATTTGTCGTAAAAATCGGTCAAAGCATATTTTATGGAGTGTAAAGTCTCCTTTTGGTTGGGACAATTTCTCATTATTAATAACGTATGTCATCCTTTAATACATTTTAGACTAATAACAATGCATGTCAATAAACTAAAAATGCATGCTATATATTTAGAGTGGTATTGAAGAAATTGGAGAAATTAATTTATTATAAAATTGGTGGATTTTATAAAGTGTATTCATGGAATTTGAGCTAATTCTATAACGGTTGTATTATTTAAGTATAAATGATATTTAACCCTCCGTCGGGCGCGTGATCTCTCAGATACACGGTTTCTAGAAATATATTTGCCACTCCTCCTAGCAAAGAGTGGTGGTGTAGTGCTTCGAGTTATGTGGTATAGAGGTCCCCAAGTACAGAACAGCATAAAAAAAGTTCCTCCACTACAACGAACTAAAGCAACTGATGTGAACCAAGGAAAACTGAAAAGAAATGTAGGTTTACTCATTATTCTTGTGAGATTTGCAAAAGCAAAATTTGTTTACAACATAGTTCCACGCCTTGTCCTAATTGTAATGCAGCTCTGCAAAAGAGATAATAATTAAACCGGTATTTTTAAAAGGATTGGTACATTAAAAATTAGATGATTTTTAATAAGTCTTATTTTTAATAAGTCTTGCGTTGACCTTTAGCTCATATGGTAAACCTAGAGTGGCGAGTTCGATTCTTGCCTGGGCAAAGGAAATTATTTAGTGACGAAATTCATTAAATAACGTCCTAAAATCCCACCCTGGCTAGAAAAGGGTGGTAACCTGTAGATAACCCGTCCCAATTAGCCTAAGTTGCAACAAGTGGACGTTAATAAATAATAAATAATAAGTCTTATCTAAAAGTGATTTCGTGCTAATTATTTTTGAATGAAGTTATATTTAGATATTTTGTTTATATTGTTCACAAACTGAAATGAATTATGAATAATTAAGACATGTGCATTTAAACTATTTCTGTTGGTATTTGTATGTTTTAATTATATTTTAAAAATTATCGTCCACGGTTTTAATAACAATGAATCTATAACCAACTTGGTTATATTATCTGCCTTGATTTTTTTTGTTATAGTACGTGTCCATTTTGAAAATTGTTTACTTCTTTCAAACAAATACTTCCTCAGATATGATTTCTAATTACACACTGAACACTTTAGTGCAAAATATATATTAAACAACTGTATTTCCGTAAAAACGGTTGAGGTTGTATCTCTGAGATACACGCGCCCGAAGGCGGAATATTTTTGACGCACCCAACCGAGGGTTAATAGTATGTAAAGAAATTAGATGTACTTTAAAATTTAGATGTTAAAGAAAGTATTTGACGCATCCTATTGCGTTGTGTGTAACATTTAATGAAAACAAACACATTCCATTTCATTTAATAAATACATTTTGTCAATATATGCTTCTATTTATGATACCAAACACTTAGCTCCAGTAAATCTAAGGCATTTGAGGACTTGTGAATCATGTTAAGATAAAGGCTGAGTATCTAAGACTAGATCGGTCATTCACCATCAGACCGGAAAATGCAGGGTTCACCGTTATTCATATCTTCAACTGTTATTCAAAGTTTGTAAAGGCTTCCAAAGCGTTTGAAACACTGAACCAATAGCCCTTAAGGAACATCAGCTGTCAAATGTCCATCAATCCTACCTAGGAGATGACGAAAATGAGGACCATTCAAAACTGAGTATATATATATATATTTGTCTATTACCACTCTAGCGGTCGCAATTATTGATTAATCGTTACCAAACTCGATATTTAGTCGTTTTATCAAGTTCGGTGACGGCTGAAATTGGTCCAGGGGGAGGGAGGGTTTAAAGGGGAGGAATTTCGAAATATCTCTGTTACTATACGTCAGATCGAAAATTTGGAAACAATCTTATTGCAAATTAAACTTACTATAAATATTGTTATATACTTATTTTCCGTATAATGAGTATTAACCGAAATATTTTGATTTTTTAGTTTTACGCTTTCAGTAAACCCCACTCCTACTAGTGTCATATTAATAATAAGCTGTTATATCATGAACCACTTCATTACAAGGTTACATACGAAATATTGTTTTCAACAAAGCTTTATTATACGAGATACAAACAAACAATATCTATTGGCTCTTCCCTCCCCCCTTCTGTTGTTCTTGGATTGCTAAAATCTGAGTGATTGGGATAGAAATTATTCTGATTCATTTCAAATTACTCCACTAGCTATAGTAAATAGTTTTCAATAAAATTAATATGTTATATTCAGATATATTTCATGAATTCTTCATCTTTCCGGTCTAGAATAATTCTATCTATTCAGTGCTCCGAAGTTGGCTGCCCTGTTTGTTGACAATTCAGGCCCTTTCCGTTGTACCTTTTCTTTTTACCGTTTTAGCAGATTTTCCTTAAGGGAAATCAGCTATTGAGGTTGTACTCATGACGGAATTTTCGAAATTTTTCTTCAAATGTCCATCGATCCTACCTACTAGATGACGAAAATGAGGTCCGTTCAAAACTGTATATATATATATTTGTCTGTTACCGCTCTAGCGGTCGCAATTTTTGTTTAATCGTTATCAAACTCGATATTTAGTCGTTTTATGTAAAAAGAAAGATCAAGTTCGTTAACGGCTGAAATCGGACCAATAGGAGGGGGGGGGGTTTAGAGGAGAGGATTTTTGAAAATTCGAAATATATCCGTTACTATACGTAGGATCGAAAATTTGTACAGAATAAATCTTATTGAAAATTAAATTTACTATAAATATTGTCATATACATTTTTTCTCTATCTTGAATATTAACCGAGATATTTGCATTTTTATTTTAACGGGACGCCTAACGGACGAGAGTTACTTTCCCGCCAAAAACTAGTTCGGCCGTTTCCTTGACTGGCTCAGCTCTCGTGAAATTTCTCTATTGTAAAACTTCACGTGGGAAATCTGCTTAGTTTACGCTGCCCCTGCGTGACGGACTTTTTTATTTATTCTCTTATCATTCATGGTGGCGTAACCAGTATGCAGATTTATCTGATGTAAACCTTCCCGTGGGAAATCTGCTTAGTTTACGCAGCCCATGCGTGACTGGCTTTGTTTTAGTTCAAGCCCGAAATCCACATGTATATCAAGCGGAATATTGTCAATTCTGTCATAAGGCTGGAAATGTCTGCAAGTGTGTGCAATGTTCTCGTTACTCACAAAAAGAAAAGAGTTTTCCCCCTAACAAGTTTATCCAATCATGCATATCTACTCCGTCCCTGGAAAAATTCTTTAAACTATGTAATTATTTTGTTCAATTTTTTGTTGAGTATTTCTAATAGCCATATTTATATTTGGCAAAGTGCAAAGGTTAAAGAAACACTCAGAAGAGGAAAGAATGATTCCTGATTAGAAATAATAGCTGTTTGACTCTTTAGGTTCATCTACTCTTCTTTATGGAGCAGCTCTAAATTATTTGGAGGTGATTGAATCTGTACAGCTAAGGTTCTTAAAGCATTTGTATTTTTGGTTAAGATGTACTCCAAATTATATACTCTGTTTGGAAACTGGTAGAACTTATTCAAAGGTATTTATTTACAGTGAATTTTTTATGAATGTCTGTGTAAAACAGCTCTTAATGCCTGATGACCGACTACCAAGAACATGTTTCCTTAAACTCCTTAATTTACAAAAAAGAAAGAAAAAAACGACATTATATATAAATTGGGCGTCTCAACTAAAATTGATAGCAGGAAATAATTATGTTGCAGATAATTATATTTTCTCGAATCTTCAAACCAACAAGCTTTACTTGCAAACAAGAGTACAATCATTGAAAAAATTAGAAACCACCTCCATTCCGTTGACGTTGATAAGAGATATTTACTCTAGTTACAGCCGAATCTAATTAATGAATGTAATTGTAACATTTCTCTCTCTAACAATTATTTAACGTTTCTCACAAACTAAAATTTTGAAACTAAGCGAAATAAGAATTTAATCTAATGAATATTTTAAATTATCACATAATAACATTGGCATTTTCTCTCGATTAGAGGATTGTTAAGATTTAATGATTGAAGTTTTCGTACTTTGAGACTGAATATCTCTTGAAGTAAGAATGTAGTAAAGGAAATAAATTTGAGATCATCATTTTTTGGAGGTGGGGGGAATAGTTGAAGACTCTAATATTATAATTGAGTTAGTAATAGTGCAACTTATTTTATTAAATGTTAGGGGTAATGAAAGAAGTCGTTTTGATCGGTCATACATTCACTTTGTTCCTCAACAAACCTGGATTTTGAGTACATATGTTATGTCATTCAAGCAAATAATTCCCTTCAATTGATATCCTTTACAATCTTTTTAAATTGGGAGCTTGGTTTCGGAGCTCTTACAACACAAATTTTGAAATTCTCAAGCTTTGAAACCATGTATCTCCGAAAGTGAAACACTAAATACTAAAAAATTAATTGTACACAAACAAGATATTGTTTTAATGTAGAGGTGTATTAGTTATTCAGAGACAATATTAATAAAAAGCGATCTGATTTGAATTTGACAGGTTTCCGACAGGAAAGTCATATCTTCAAAATTATTTAAAAAATATTAATTTATTAATTCAATTTCGAACCCATATTCTAAAATATATTAAGCATGATAAGAATTTTCGTTTTTGTTATTAAATTATGTAAATAGGAAATAACTATGAAGTAGTTTGGCAATGTTTAGGTACATATTTTTCAAGTGTGTATGTGCGTGTGTTCGAGCGGGTGTTGTTGGTGTATTTGACACGTGTTTAAATATGAAGTTTATAGCTATTATTGAAGTTAAATATTCTCTTTTAAATGTGTTATAACTTATTTATAAATCCCTCTTTTTTTTTTGTTCTGAGTTGGGTTCCTGTCTTTTGTTCCGTTTTGTGTTCAGTTTCTTTGGTTGTGATGTTTATATTCTTGTGTTTTATATTTGTTACTATTTTTACTCGCTCCCCCCCCCCAAAATTTATAAAGAACCTTGAAGATTTGCGGAGCTTTGTATAATAATAATGTATTTTGAAATAACAAACAATATCACAAGACTGCAGTTTCCTTTGTTTTTTGTTTATTATTTATTTTCTTTTAATAGAATATGACTAGATTTGTATAAGAGTATTAAAGGTAGGCTGACTGGTAAGTTTTTGTGTGTTTGTAGGTAGGGTGGTCTAGAGGGACCACACACCGCACAACAATTCCTACGTGACTTTTCCTACCTTTGGACAGGTAAAACCAAACCTAAGCCAAAACCTACTTCCCCTTATCAACATCCCTTCCTTTTTTTCCCCACCAATATAGACTCGCAAACAATGAAAAACTGTGGAAAGAAAAGAAAAAGAAAACGCTTCAAACACAATATCCTCCGAAGCCAACTCTCCGCACGCGTCTCCATGCCTATTATATAAATCACGATTTACCAAACATTCCATCTATAAACAAGTATAAAAAAAAATCTCATAAATAATTCGTCAATAGCCATTATTAGGAGATTTCTCTTGAGGGAAATCAGCTATTGAGGTTGTACTGATGACGCGATTTTCGAGAAATGGAAAAATTACTTCAAATGCCCACCTATCCTAGCTAGTAGATGACGAAAATGGTATATATGGTATATATATATAAACTAGTCTGTTACCGCTTTAGAGGCTGTAATGATTGATCGTTAACAAACACGCCAAGCGTGTCATATAAAACTATAGATCAAATTCATTAACGGCTGAAACCGGTCCAAAGGAAGGTTAGAGTGGGACGCAATAAAAATTCAAAATATTTTCGTTGCTGTGAGTCCGATTGAAAAATATTACAAAAATAAGGGAATATATCATAAAGGTCTTGCCATAAAATGCAAATATCTCGGTTAATACTAAAGATAGTGAAAATACGTACATAACAACATTTATAGATGATTATATTTCCAACAAGATTTGTCCTATACAATTTTTCGATCCGACGTATATTAACGGACATATTTCGAACTTTCGAAAATCCTCCTTCTCTAAACACCCCCTTCCAACTGGTCGGATTTCAGCCATTAACAAACTTGAGCTTTCTTTTACATAAAACGACTAAATATCGAGTTTGGTAACGATTAAACCAAAATTACGACCGTTAGAGCGGTAACAGACAAATATACAATTTTGAATGGACCTCGCTTTCATCATCTACTAGGTAAGATCCATGGACATTTTATGAAATTTTTGGAAAATTGCGTCATGAGTACAACCTCAATAGCTGATTTCCCTTAATGGAAATCTGCTAAAATAGAGAATAGCGATTAGAACAACACTTTTAGAAATTTAAATTTTCAATAATATTGGTAATTTTACAATTTTCGATCCGGGAGGATCAATGAACATTTGAAGTAAGTTTATAAAAATCTCCTCGCGAGTACAGCCAAGAATACTCTCCCGCCCCCACCTAATATTTCGTAATGCAAATGGCTAATATAAGGGGTACAGATCATTTTAACAATTTCACATGTAGTGCACAGGCGTTCATATGATTAAACTTCTAAAATAGGGTACAGTTTAACTAATAAAGTCAGCTTTCTCTACAGCTAGGAGGATGAAAACAATTTTGGACAATCTTACTTTACGTACTAATTGCAATGCAGCAGGTAGTAAATGTTCAATTATTGTATTAATGTAAATTTAATCATTTTTAATTATTTGGAAATTATATAAGCATATTATTTGATTAGTTATCTACGATTGTAAAATGAGGAAGGACTTGAGAGAAGTATTAAATTTATTTGAAGCAGACTCGATTTTTGGAAGACCACCGGAAGCCTGTTAATATAAGAGCATGTCACGTGTCGCTGGAAAAATTGTTAAAAGATTTGTTTAGAATATTTAGACAATTACATGTTTATATGTTCTTGTGGAATAAGTGTGTTGTTAGTGTGACTCTTATCGTTGTAGGATAATTATGGTATAAGATAAGATAGAGCTATTTGTCTTGAGGGCAGTGCCCCTGACAAATGGAAAGTCGACTTGGACATGAAGTAAGATATAACCCCATAAATAATTAAAACAAATGAGCAATAAAACGTATAGGTCATGAGAAACTATCTTATTGGTTCGGGCGTGCATTAAAAGTGTCATGAGTTAAACGTAATCATTTCACAGACCGAGATGTGGTATCGTTTTGATAATTTGTGGAATTCTAGTTACCTATTACTTAGGATTTTTTTCATTCTTTTGACACTATCTAGTCATCCATTACATAGGAATTCGGTCAAGCTTCTGACACTATCTGAAACAGGCCAAAGCAAAAATTGTATAGAGTGGTTCAAGAAACGGGGTATTTATGCAGAGGTAGGGTCTCCGAAAAGAAGACTATCTCAGAAAAAAATGTGTTGTGTTCATAAAAAGTATATGAAAAATGTTCAGGAGAGTGTCTTTGTATTTTGGAAACTTATCGCTACATTATTACTAACTTCAAGCCCTTTAATTCGTTAAGTGTAGGACAACAAAACATATTTTATGTATGGTTTGACAAGCTGCTATTTTGAGGCATTGTGATGATTAATAGTTATTTAATAGACTCATCCGACGTTACTTAAAGACTTACTAACGTTTAATGAAACAGACCAGAGAATAACTAGTGTCAACTGCGCTTTCTACTCGATTTCTCGAGTCTTAAGATGAAAGAAAATCTTACGTGGCTTGAAACTAAGTGTCTTGAACTCGATTATCAAACCTGTACTCATGAATTGCTGTGAGACATGGGAATGAAGGGTGTACCCTGTATACAAAGGGTTAAATGTTTGAGAGTAAGTTTCTTAGACCCATAATAGAAACAATGTGGGATGGTGACTTAGGACTCTGGAGGAAAAATAGAATAGATGAGATTACATCTGAAACGAGAAGAAGAAACGAGATATTTCACATATGAAAGCTTAGAGGTTACAATGGGCGGGATATGCGGCAAGAAATAACCCAACCGGCTCCCTATAAAAATCCGTCACGCAGGGGCTGCGTTAACTTAGCAGATTTCCCACATGTGTTACGTATTTGCAATTTATCAAAACGTAAAAGTTCAATGATAACAATATTTAGTATTTAGGTTTCAAATAAAGTGCTTCATAATATAATAGCATATTGTTAATATGAGATGAGTAGGAGTGGGGGTTTACGAAAGACCGAAAGCTAAAAAATGCAAATATCTCGGATTCCGATAATGAAAAAATATAAAAATCTAATTCAACAACAATGTGCAATATTATAAAGTAGCACCTGTATTTTTACAGCCCTGAAGAAGAGAAATTAAAATTCTAGAAATATCGGCATAAACTAAGATTTTTTCACCTACATTGACCAAACCTCCTAAAAAAACAACACCATATATATGCATAACTATTGTATGTACACCCTATTATAACAGTAACATCATTGATATTACTTACTCTATTTTGCTAAAATCTAGCAATATAAAATTTTTGTTTTGAAAAAATAATATAATTTTTCAATAGAGAAGGTTAGGTTTTAACAGCCGGTGGACGTTTAACTGCACTCATCATATAACAAATTAGGATATTTCTTGATTACATATTTTACAATATCTCATTTCTGCATTACACATTTTTATATACATCAATAATCATTATAAAATAAATTACAAACTATTTTTATAACATTTAGTTATTTTTTAGTCTATATTGTACGGTTATTTAATCAAATGTTTTAAGTAGATATTTTTTTCAATACTCAACTTGTTGATTCCAACATTAAAGATTCAATTTTCTTCTTCTCTTTCTTGAATATGAACCAAGATATTTTATTAGCAGATTTCCCTTAAGGAAAATCAGCTATTGAGGTCGTACTCATGACGCGATTTTCGAAAAATTTCTTCAAATGTCCATCGATCCTACCCAGGAGATGACGAAAATGAGGTCCGTTCCAACCTCTATATATATATATATATATATATATATATATATATATATATATATATATATATATTTGTCTGTTAACACTCTAGCGGTCGCAATTTTTGTTTAATCGTCACCAAACTCGGTATTTAATCGTTTTATGTAAAAAGGAAGATCAAGTTCGTTAACGGCTGAAATCGGACCAGTGGGAGGGGGGGGGTTTATAGGGGGAGGTTTTCAAAAATTCAAAAAAAAGATAACTCCGTTATTATGCGTCAAATCGAAAAATTGTATAGAATAAATCTTATTGCACATTCAATTTGCTATAAATTGTTCTATACATTTATTCTGTATCTTGAATATTAACCGAGATATTTACATTTGTATTCTGCGTGTGGTCGCCACTAGGCTATGTTCGGACTTTCCGCCGAGAGCTCTGGCGGCCGTTTCCATAACTATTCGTCCCTCGTGAATAGGTTTAGAGAGGTTAGGTTAACTGTTTTTTGGGGCTAGAAACTACTGGGTTATTACGCCCTAAATAATGTTTTAGGTTTAGAGGTTTCGTACTACTACAGTTGTTATTAGGCAGATTTCTCTATTGTAAAACGTCACGTGGGAAATCTGCTTAGTTTACGCAGCCCCTGCGTGACGGACTTTAATTTATTAGTATTCATCCTTAAGTTAACCCCCACTCCTTCACATGTCATGTTAGCAATAGGCTGTTATATCATAGAACACTCTCCATATTAACATAATATTAAGTCATTGAACATTTAAAAATTTTCGGTAATCATTTAAGTGTTTACGATCTGAACTATATAATTTTTATTTATCAACATCACACTCGATAATTAACCCTTTAATTGAAAACTAAAGGTCTTGGGGGAGGGAAGGTGTTAAAGGAGGGAGGGGGTGATAATTCAAAATTCGAAATAGCTCCATTCTTATGTGTCTTGAAAAATATTATATGTGACTGTGTGACTAAAAATATAATATATCCAGTCGTGGTAAAATTTTAATTTTCTATTGTTCTATACATGTTTTCTCTAACATGAATTCCTCCTTATTTCTCTCTGCTATTAAAGTATCTTTTAAAAGTGGCAGTGATGAATATTACATAACGATGGCCTGCCTAGGATAACATTTTATTTAACAAGTACAATAAAGCACTTAGAAAATTTGCAGACGTATTATACCAGAAAATTCGTTGTTGGAGTAACTACAATATTATGGTCTGTATACTACTAAAAAACATTGAATGATCTATTTTCATCGAATCACAATTTCAAATGTTGTATAACGTTGTTCTTATTTATATATTAGAGGTATTATTTATAAAACAAAAAAAGTGTATATAAACAATTTGTCATTAATCTACAAATGCATGTAATTCACTATATTGTTGCATAAATTAAATACATGAAAAATAAAGAGAGATAGTAGTATTTGGGAAGTACGAAGTAGATCAAAGAAGCCGACAGAGGATCGAGTTCGTTCTAGGCAATACCAGTCCTGTTCTGGAAGTGTCTCGGCCTTCTTCGATATATGCCGACTAGCTTTATAAAGGACCGGCCCGCCGCGAGTTAGTTGGTTCTCAGCTGTCTTCAAGTGATCATCAGTGCGTTCAGTGCAATTCAGTAGCAGTGCGATTTAGTTGAGCCGTGACAACAGTGTTGTGCCGTGACTCTTTAAAGAACAGTATAGTGCCGTGTTTAAGACAGTTCAGTGCCTTGAACATCGCGAAGTAAAGGACAGTGCAGTGCCGTGTTTTTGTGAACTTCAGTGATCGTGAGTGAATTATTGGACTGTTTAATCTGAAGAACAGAGAAGCTATCAGTGCATACTGTGAGTAGTAATTAAGAACAATTAACCAAGTGTGTAGTGCATTGTTAAATAAATTGTGCAGTGATAAAAATTGTGAAACTTGTTTGTGTGTTTAATTTTGCAATCCAAAAGAACTCTAATAAACAACGTTTATTACTGATTTTGTAATAAACGTAACACTATTGTACGGGACACATAGGAAATAACCTCCCTCTCTGAAGGGTTACTTCATTAGAGAAATAAATTAAACCTTATACACCACACACACTCACACACACACATATATGAATGGGCCACATATGCAATAGATATTTTCAGTAAGGGGAATCCTGTAAAAGCTGTTAAATACATAATACTTACAACCTAATAATTTAAATCACCGCAAGGACGAATATGATTGTCTATAATTTAGTGTGTGAAATTTTCCTAGTGGTAATATGTTTGAACCGTGATTCGTGCGTCAGATGTATAAAGGCCTTTGTTCTTGTTTTTCAGCAGATAGCCAGCTCAAACAACTGATTAAAATCTTAACACAGCTCTTCTTTAAATAGTGCTCTTCAAACAATACGACAGATAAACAGGAACATTCATCATAGGCAATCTTTCAATAGAAAAAAGTTCTAAATCTGCATAACAGTGAATTCAGAAGTTTTTCATACGAGTTAGCTGAGGTAATCTTTGTTTGCGATATAAGGAAATAAGTGAAATAACTCAGCTATTACTCCTCGACTATAGATGTGTACAAGCTTGTCTTGTTATTTGCATTTCATGAGTTTTTGCAAATAATTTATACAATTTAGTTATGACCATGGATCACCCTTTTCCAAGAAGTGGGTTTAGTACCTCCTTGTGGTTTAGTGTATGTTAAAGTTATAGACATATTACTTGACTGCATAACTGACTTTAACTAACGGAGACAGCAAAGAAAAATACTTCGTTTAAAGTTGAAAGTAGACTGAGCCTCTCAGATAGAATTCAATTCCCAGTGAAGTATTAAAGAGGACCTATTGCAGTGTTCGACATTCCCATAAGTGTGAAATCCATGTTGTAAAACTTCGCTTATGACGTCGTAATATATTTCATTCTCTTTTTCTCCTCTAATAAGAAGCCGTTGGAAACTGGATTTAAAATTTAAACTGACACATTTATTGATACCGTTGCTTTAACTGAAAATCGTATTATTAGCACGTTAATCGCCATGTCAGTCATATGTGTCTGTCG
Source organism: Riptortus pedestris (assembly GCA_019009955.1). Classification (NCBI taxonomy): domain Eukaryota; kingdom Metazoa; phylum Arthropoda; class Insecta; order Hemiptera; family Alydidae; genus Riptortus; species Riptortus pedestris. The sequence continues at coordinate 31,873,091 of CM032233.1, forward strand.
CTAAGAAGCTCTACATGAGCCATGTCAGACATATATGTCTAACGTACGCGATTTGGTAGAAGGCCACGTCAATCTCAGATGTCCGACGCAAACGATACATTTGCATTATGTTTCGAAAGCTTGGCCTATCAGGAACAAAACTTGAAAATTTCTTGGCTTACTACAAACAATAAAATGAAATAAACATATTTATATAATGGCATATTGTTTCAGTTGAAACAAATTTAAAAAAAAAAAAATTGTTGTGAAACTTTTTTGTTATTATCGTGGCGATTAACGTGTTATAATTGAGGTTTAACTGAACCCAATATGTTTTTAAGGTTGACATTATAAGACCTCTTCTTCAGTATATGAGTTGACTTATTGGGAATGTGATTGTTACAGGTTGACTGCAGGGTGAAAACTAATAAAGTCCGTCACGCAGGAGCTGCGTTAACTAAGCAGCTTACTCACGTCCGTCTCGTATATGCATTTAGTTAAAAACGTAAAAGTTCAATGAGAACGATACTTAGTATTTAGAATTCAAATAAAGTACTTCATAATATAACAGCTCATTGTTAATATGACATGAGTAGGATTGAAGGTTTACTGAAGACCAAAAATAAAAAATGCAAATATCTCGGTTACTAATCAAGATAGTGAAAAAACATGCATAACAACATTTATAGAACGTTACATTTTCAATAAGATTGGTTCTATACAATATTTTGATCCGACGCATAATAACGGAGATATTTCGAACTATCGAAAATCCTCCTCCTCTAAACACCCCCTTCCAACATGTCGGATTACAGCCATTAACGAACTTGATACTTAGTTTTACATAAAACGTTTAAATATCGAGTTCGGTAATGGTCAAACGAAAATTGCGACTGCTAGAGCGTTAACAGATATATATATATATATATATATATATATATATATATATATATATATATATATAAATATGTGTGTGTGTGTGTGTGTGTGTCTATATATCTATCTATAAGCCGTATTTCTCGCCCAAAAAATTAACCTAACCTCGAAACGAAAATCGCGTCGTGAGAACGACCTCAGTAGCTGATTTCCCTTAAGGGTAATCGCCTAAAATACAAATATCTCCCTTAATATTAAGATCACAGAAAGCAAAGCAATACAATAATAATGGTAGAAATTCAAACTTACAATTCATAATAATTGAGGTATTTCGAAATTTTGTTACTTCGTAATTTAATTTTTCTTTGAGCGTTTCTGTTATTCCTAAAATATTATTTGTTTGTCTTTTTATTATTTTTTTGTTCGTTAGTCTCAATCAAGGGATTATTATGTATGTTTTTTTTCTTTATAAATATATTAAATTAATGTGTATATTATTCATCTTTTTAGTCCAAACAGTTCTTGCTGAGGCTATCTCAGATTTTAACTGGCGGTTAAAATTTCTAAATGGAGGATTGGAGTGTATGAAAGAGAGTAGTTGGGTCCAATAGGAGAGTAGGGTGGGGGGGGCTGTGGAATATGAGTAGAGAGTTTGAGGAGTAGAAGGTGGTTTGGGGGAGTTATATCCTGGCCGAAATGAACAACTGGATCAAATAGCCTTACTATCCGACCCCACCCACCCCTGGTTGTAGTAAATTACCCCAATGGGAGCAGGGACCATCTATGCCCAATATACCCCCAACCCACCCCACCCCACCACTTCCTATCTACTTCCAGTCTACTCCTAGCTCAATCATTTATCCCACTACCAGCAACTTCAATTGCTAGATTTTATTGGAGGGAGCAGCTCGCCAAATAATTACGAAGGTTTCGTACTCCTATCGTAAAACCAATTTTTCAAAGAATTGTCTTGATACTAAGAGTAGTTCTCATGTTCGTTTTTAGCAGATTTCCCTTCAGGGATTTTGCGATCCGTTCAAAATTATATATATATATATATATATATATATATATATATATATATATATATATATATATATTTGTCTGTTAACGCTCTTTTGTTTGATCGTTACGAAACTCGATATTTAACCGTTTTATGTAAAAAGACAGATCAAGTTCGTTAATGGCTGAAATCGGTCTAGAGAGGGGGGGTGGTTTAGAGGGGGATTTTCGAAAATTCAAAATATCTCCGTTATTATGCATCGGATCGAAAAATTGTATAAAACCACTCTTATTGCAAATTACATTTACTATAAATATTGTTATGTAGATTTATTCTCTATCTTGAATATTAACCGAGATATTTGCATTTTTATGAAGTCTGTGGGACACGTGGTTGGGTATCGTTCGGATTAGATCGGCTGTTTTCGTAACTGTTTGGGTCTGGTGGAAGCTTCTAACCTTACCTGTCGTTTCTAACCTTACCTTACCTTCGTTACTTTGTGAGATTTATGCAAATACGTTCTGTTCATCCACCCCCCCCCCTTCTTTAGTTCTTGAACTATTAAAATTTGAGTTATTAAAATATAAATTATTCTTACAATTCAGAAGCCGTTCCAGTTGGGAATTTATTAAAATTAACTGAAAGATTTCTCATTACCGTTTGTATTTACTCATGGTGGTGTTGTGTTACCAGTATGCAGATTTCTCTATTGCTAAACTTCTCATGGGAAATCTGCTTAGTTTACGCAGCCCCTGCGTGACGGACTTTTTTCCTACAACTGACAACAAAAATATACCTCTTGAATAGCCTTCATCAAAAATGCTATTTAGAAGAGAAGAAGTAGTTTTAACGAGATTAAGAATTTGACATTCAAGACTGACTCACAATTACCTACTTACTGGAGAAGACGACAGAGAACAGATAGCAGTCAGTTACTATAAAACATATACTTACTGACTGCTATCTAAGGACTCACATAGACCTGCCATACACTTGCCCGTAGCCAGTAAATAGATCGCGTATTACACTGCTTGAAACATAACAACATTTTCAAAAAAATTTGATCCCTTATGAATGAGTGGAATTCTATTCTAAAAAACATAATTCTGCCACTATTCACTCAATCATCACAAACCTGTTTCTAGAAATCCCCCGTTGGTTTTATGCGTCTCTTGATAAAATAGATTGAATGGCTAAAAAATGTTTGTTATTTTCCCCACCTCAGTCTGTTATGTTCATCTGATAGGCAAACGTCTTCGTAGCTCAATTCGTTTCAACAGCTTATTGTTAATATGACATGAGTAGGGGTGGGGGTTTACTGAAGACTGTAAACTAAAAAATGCAAATAACTTTGTTAATAATCAAGATATTGAAAAAAAACGTATATAATAGCATTTAAAGATATTTACATTTGAATTAAGATTTATTCTGTACAATTTTTCTGTCCAACTCATAACAACGGAGATAATTCGCGTTTTCGGTGTTCTTCATCTCTAAAGCTCCCTCCCACTGGTCCAATTTTAGCCGTTAACGAACTTGATCTTTACTTTTACATAAGCAATCTTGGCTTCCAACTCAGACCCAAATATGGCATCCGCAGCTCTACAAGAGCACCTAACTCTGCTAGAATCCTGGCTGACACAATGGAGGATCAAGGTCAACAGCAGCAAATCAAGCCATGTAACATTTACCCTCCGACGTTCCATTTGCCCTCCAGTTACACTCAATAGCGCACTAATTCCTCAAAAATCACAAATTAGGTATCTAGGACTCACATTAGACAAGCGACTAACTTGGAAACCCCACATCACAAAAGACAAGAAGTGAGTCGACGGTACAGACTTCTACTTAGACTGCTTGACAACAGATCTAAACTATCACTACACAACAAACAACTGATTTATATGACAGTACTCAGACCAATATGGACATAGGGACTTGAACTTTGGAGTTCCACTAAACCTACAAATGCCTACAAAATCCAAACCCTCCAATCCAGAATACTCCGCAAAATTACAGATTCCCCATTTTACGTATCCAATTTAACTCTCCATAACGACCTCAACATTCCTTTTGTCCATACACTCGCAAAATCCCGATATCAGAAATTCCACTCTCTCCTTCCCGCACATCCTAATCCTTTAGTCGAATCACTTTCATCTACCCATATTCCAGAAAACCCAAGACGGCGTCTGAAGCGTAAGTGGCCAAGAGATCTTCTCCTGTAGTGTTTCAGTTTAACTCCATAAACAAGTCAATAGTCAAATCACTTTTTTCCTAACATATCATTTGCTTGTAATATTTAATTATGTTGTTGCAAATAAACGAATAAATATAAAAAAAAAAAAAAAAAAAAACTTTTACATAAATCGTTTAAATACCGAGTTTGGTAACGATCAGACACAAATTGCGACCGCCAGAGCGTTAGCAGACATATATATATAATTTTGAACGGACCTCATTTTCGTTATCTCCTGAGTAGGATCGATGAACATTCGAAGAAAGTTTTCGAAAATGCCGTCATGAGTACAAACTGAATAGCTGATTTCCCCTAAGGAAAATCTACTAAATTACGAACAACGCGATTAATATTCAAGATAGGGAGAACATGTACATAACAATATTTATAGAAAATTAAAACCTCAATGAGGTTGGTTTAATTCAATTTATCGATCCATTGTATAATAATGGAGATATTTCGAATTTTTAAAGTTCCCTCTCCCACTGGTTTAATTTTAGCCATTAACGAATTACATCATTAGTTTTACGTATAACCTTTAAATATCGAGTCTGGTAATGATCAAACGAAAATTGTGAACAATAACGGATAAATACACTCAACCGCAAAAAAAACCGGACACTTAGATTTAGTCTTATAATTTTGTTAAATACTTAATATATATGTATATTAATCTTTTTAATTAAAATAATTGGTTAATCTATAGGTTATTTAAACAAAATCTGCTAAAAGTGAATAATTTTTATTGATTATTTACAAAAAAATACAAAATAAAAAAAAAGAAAAAGATAAATTAACACATTTAAAAAAAAACATTATTCTTCATTTTTATTACAGTGAATGGTAGACTTCGCTACCCCAAGCGTTTCGGCAATGTAACGTAAGCTCCGGCCTTCCATCTAAGTTTGAAAGACCCATTATTCTGGACCGAAATAAAAATAAAACATTAATTAAAGAAAATGCTTGGTTAATAATTAAAGATGTTTAAATGTGCGAAAAACTACTTACAGTTTAGAATAGATCAACTTCACGACAGATAAATCTAATCTGAGTTTTATCTAATTGTTTACTAATCCTGAAGGGATTAGTTCAATGGACTTAGACTCTAAATTCTCTGTAATAACTAGAATACCCACATAAAGAAAATTAGCTTTTAATACGACAAAAATGAAGTGTCCGGTTTTTTTTGCGGTTGAGTGTATATGAATTTCGACATTCAATAAGACCATGTCGTTTCACTGTGGAGAAACTTGTTGCCTGCATGCTACTAGTTGTGTTAAGAAAACAAAGCTTTAGAGTTATGCTTGAGAAATGAGAGTTAAAGGGAAGTGTATGAACGATGGGGACAGGTACTATGAATACATAAGGGCCGGAGAGCAAGGGGTTAGGGCTGCGTGTGTGCTTCTGATAATCAGCTTTAATCAAACTCCCATTTATTGGAGCTATGAATATTTTATAGGGAGACCCCCCCCCCTCAGCTCTCCCCTTCCAGCCATGGGCACATCCCTCAACCCCACCTCCCTACACACACACGGCTACGGCCTAACTGATTTCCTCTAATAAGCACGCCATGCTCAAGGCTCAATCAACTGCTTCCAACGAGTCGAAACATTCGGCCTAATCAAATAATTTTTATTTCCACTCATTTTCGACCAATATCTCTAAAATTATAGTCACAATTATAATATGTTTGTAATTGGTGCCATTACAAAGTATATACTTTTCTGTAGTTATACTATACAATCTTCTTTAATCCCCATACTCCATCCACCCTGCTGTTTCTTCATATTCAATACTATACCCCTTTTAGCAGATTTCCCTTAAGAAAAATCAGCTATTGAGGTCGTACTCATGACGCGTTTTTCGAAATTTTTCTTCAAATGTCCATCGATACTGCCAAGGAGATGACGAAAATGAGGTCCGTTCAAAATTGTATATATATATATATATATATATATATATATATATATATATATATTTGTCTGTTACCACTCTAGCTGTTGCAATTATTGTTTGATCGTTACGAAACTCGATATTTAGTAGTTTTATGTAAAAAGTAAGATCAAGGTCGTTAACCAGGGGGAGAGAGGTTTAAAGGGAGAGAATTTTGAAAATTGAAATATCTCCGTTACTATTCGTCGGATCGAAGAAGTGTATAGAGTCGATCTTATTAAAAATTAAATTTACTATAAATATTGTTATTTACATTTATTCCATATCATGAATATTACCCGAGATATTTGCAGTTTTCAGCCATCAGCAAAACCCCACTTCTGCTCATGTTAAATAATCAATACTCTGTTATATAATAGACCGCTTTATTCGACGTTTAAATACCAAATATTTTTTTTCAAGATACCTTTATTATACGAGATAAATGGAAATATGTTTGACTGGTGATCACCCCCTCTGTTCCTGGACTACTTACTAAAAATTGATTGATTGAGATCGAAAATATTGTGATTCATTATAAATTACCATACTATATATACTAAATAATTTTCAATAAGATTAACATGTTATATTCTGATATATTTCAGTATTTGTTTTTATTTCCAGTAAGAGGTTAGCAGACGTGTTTGTTTACATTTCAGGCGCTTCCCGTAGGGAGGTTTCTCATTACCGTTTGTATTTATTCACTTAATATTGACGGGGTTGTTCTGCTACCCGTATGAAGATTTATCTATTGTTAAACTTCACGAGTCAAATACGTTTAGTTTACGCAGCCCCTGGTGACGGACCTTTTAAAAACAAACAAAATAAGCTGCCCTCTTTCTGAGGGTACCTGTATGGTCAGCCTCCTAATCTGCCAATTTCTGGTAATAATGTTTTTTTTTTGTTTGTTTTTTATTTATTTATTTTTAATTTTGTTTAAATTGTATACGAAAAACAATTCTACTCGGGAAGCGAAAGTGAATCTAAATAACGTTTTACTACAGTTAAGTGTAAACAAAATTTGTTCATTTTTGTTTTGATGAACCTAATATTAAAAAATACATACGTCTTGTCGTCGAAGTAACGATGACGAATAAGACTCAGTCACTCATTCAAGATGTAACTTTCACTGAGTGCATTTATTATTTTGCTCCATGGTCCTCCTCTACTACAATTGGCATGAAGAAGAGAACCAATGGAGTCCGAAACTGTCAGGATAAAAAATAAATAAACTCCTCTATTTAAAGAATTGAGAATTTATAGCCGATACCCAACTATCCATTACTATCATTCAAAACCATCACGCAGTGGCTGCGTAAACTAAGCAGATTTCCAACTTGAAGGTTTACAATAGATAAATATACATACTGGAAACACCACCACGAATATGAAGTGAATAAATAAGGGAAATATTCCAGTTACAAGATAATAAGTCTACAACGGAAAGCGTCTGAATTGTAAACAAACAGACTAGCCAGCCTGAATTGTTTTTTTTTGTTTTTTTTTATTTATTTATTTTTAATTTTGTTTAAATTGTATACGAAAAATTCAAATACATTGAATATTCATATATAATACACTTGCATACACCTTTGCATAATATAATGATAAAAATAAATAGGATAAATAAGATAAATATGAAATGAAAATAAGATACTAATATGATAAAAATGAGATAAAATTATCAGCAAATAATATAAAAACAACTAAAAAACAAGATAAGATAAAATTAAAAAAAAAAAAAAATATTTTAAAATCTTACCTTATGTTTTCATAACATTGAAATGTTAATGTAAGATATTGATTGTATCACTGGATTGATGAACGAGGAATTATATCTTATTTACCCTATTACCTTATTAAATTGATCTTATTTTTATTATGATAAAATAAGACAAAAAAAGATAAAAATAAGGTGAAATTAAGGAACAATTATAGAATTATGGAATAAAGCAACAAGAATCAAAGTCATTAATTTTATCTCAATTTTATTATGATAAAAATTACAGTTAAGGAACAATTAAGGTGGAATAAGACTTCGCTTATTTTATTCGCCTTATTTTTGACACTCTACTTTTGTTACCTTATTTCTATTTCACCTGGTTACCTGGTCGTTGCTAAGAACCAAATATTAATGAAGAAATTAACTGCCATAAGTTCCAATCTATAAACTCCTTTACCTGTCAGTCGTATTAATGTATAAATATGTACTGAAAATATACATGTACTTTATACGATACAAAAAAAATCACAATTTTTGGAGGCACTTCTAATAAATTCTATTCTGTAACAGAAAGTGAAAAAAAAATGATATTTATAAATCTAAACAACTTTTTAGTACAGTTAAGTGAGAACAAAACTTGTTCTTCAGTTTTTTGTTTTTATGAACCTAATATTAACATATACATTGACGAATACGTCTTGTCGTCCATGTAAAGATGATATTAGATAAATAAGATTCATTCATAATTCAAGATGTAACTATCTCTGAGTGCGTTAGTTATTTTGCTCCCTACTCATCCTCAGCTACGTTTGCGCTGAAGGAAGTGAACCAATGGTGCCCGAAACTGTCAGTATAAAAAATAAAAAAGCTCCTCTATTTGAAGAATTGAGAATTTATAGCCCATACCCTCGGCTACTATCATTCATATTTTCGTTACCTTATTTTATTTTAAAATTTTACCTTATCTTTTAATAACATTGAAATGTTAGTGTCAGATATTGATTGCATCACTGGATTGATGAAAGAGGTAATTTTATCTTATTTACCCTATTACCTCATTAAATTTATCATATTGTTATTATGATAAAATAAGACAAAAAAAGATAAAAATAAGGTAAAATTAAGGTACGATTGTGTAATAAAGTAAAAAGAATAAACGTCATTACTTTTATCTCAGTTTTATCATGATGAAAATTACAGTTAAGGTACAATTAAGGTGGAATAAGACTTAGCTTATTTTATTCGCTTTATTTTTGAGACATTAGTTTTGTTACCTAATTTCTATCTTACGTGGTTACCTCGTCGTTCTTATTAACCAAATATTATTGAAGAAATTAGCTGTCATAAGTTCCAATCTATAAACTCCCATACCTGTTAGTCATATTAATGTATAAATATGTACTGAAAATAGTCATGCCCTTCATACGATACAAAAAAAAAACAAAATTTTATGGAGGCACTTTAATGTAACACTAATAAGTTCTCTTCTGTAACCGAAAGTGAAAAGAATGATATTTATAAATCTAAACAACGTTTTAGTACAGTTAAGTGAAAACAAAATTTGTTCTTCAGTTTTTTGTTTTTATTAACCTAATATTAACATATACATTGACGAATACGTCTTGTCGTCGATGTAAAGATGATATTAGATAAATAAGATTCATTCATCATTCAAGATGTAACTTTCTCTCAGTGCGTTAGTTATTTTGCTTCATGCTCCTCCTTTATTACGTTTGCGCTGAAGAAGTGAACCAATGGTGCCCGAAACTGTCATTATAAAAAATAAATAAACTCCTCTATTTGAAGAATTGATAATTTATAGCCAATACCCTCGGCTACTATCATTCATATTTTCGTTACCTTATTTTATTTTAAAATTTTACCTTATCTTTTAATAACATTGAATTGTTAGTGTAAGATATTGATTGCATCACTGGATTGATGGAAGAGGTAATTTTATCTTATTTACCCTATTACCTCAATAAATTTATCATATTGTTATTATGATAAAATAAGACAAAAAAAGATAAAAATAAGGTAAAATTAAGGTACGATTATGTAATAAAGTAAAAAGAATAAACGTTATTAATTTTATCTCATTTTTATTATGATAAAAATTACAGTTAAGGTACAATTAAGGTGGAATAAGACTTAGCTTATTTTATATTTTTGATACTTTACTTTTGTTACCTTATTTTTGTGTTATCTGGTTACCTGGTCGTTGCTATAAACCAAATATTAATGAAGAAATTAACGGTCATAAGTTCCAATCTATAAACTCCTTTACCTGTCAGTCGTATTAATGTATAAATAAGTACTGAAAATAGACATGTACTTTATACGATACAAAAATATTCACAATTTTTGGAAGCACTTCTAATAAATTCTATTCTGTAACCGAAAGTGAAAAAAATGATATGTAATTTGTAATGCATCAGAATAGTTTTAATCTCATTTACTTAAATTTTAGTAATCCAAGAACAAAAGAAGGGGGGATCAAAAGAACTTATTTGCAAATATCTTACAAAGTAAAAGTTCAATGAAAACAATATTCCTTATTTAACCTTGTAATGAAGTGGTTCATGATATAACAGCTTATTATTAATATAACATGAGTAGGAGTGGGGATTTACTGAAAGAGGAAAACTAAAAAATCCAAATACCTCGGTTGATATTCATGATACAGAAAATATGTATAGAACAATAGTTATAGATCCTTTAATTTGCAATAAGATTGTATATAGTAACTGAGATATTTCGAATTTTCAAAATCCCCCTTTAAACCTCCCTCCAACTTGTCCGATTTCCGCCATTAACGAACTTGATCTTTCTTTTTACTTAAATCGATTAAATGTGGAGTTAGGTAACGGTAAAAACAAAATTAGGATCGCTAGAGCTTTAACACACAAACATATATATATATATATATATATATATATATATATATATATATATATATATACAATTTTGAACGGACCTCATTTTCGTCATCTAGGCAGTATCGATGGACATTTGAGGAACTTTTTCAAAAATCGCGTCACGAGTACGGCCTCAATTGCTGATTTCCCTTAAGGGACATCTACTAATAACCAACCGCTAACTAATAACTGATAGATAACGAACATATGATAATAACAAGAAGATAATAAAATTAAGATAACAATATAAGGTATCAAAGAATGATAAAATAAGGTAAGACACCAACTACCTATCTTCATTCAATCAATTCAATGGTATGAAATCTATAGGTAAAATTATACGATAGAATAAGGTAACAAAAAAGATTATAAATAAGATGATACGAAGATAAAGAAGTGGTAACATTTTGCTAAATGAGATAATTTTAAGGTGGAAAAAGATAAAATTACCCCTCTACATGTCTTCATCTCCCATTGTTTCAAATCTTATGATAAGACTATAAGATGGAGTAAGGTAACTAAAATAACGACCGAAACACAAGGTAGCAAAGGGTAATAATAAGATAATTATGTGGTAAAATTAGGTTAAAAAGGAAAAATTAAGGCGAAAGATGATTAACTTACCACTATCTCTCTCGATTATATTAATCCATTGTATCTATGGATTGATTGTAAGTCTACCTTTCCCCGGCTATCTATCTATCAATACCAAATTTAACGTACGGTCTGTGGTCTCGAACTTCAAGAAGCGAAATCGGTAGAGCTGCCAACTAAAATTGGTACATTTGTACCTGAAATCGGTATATGACAAAAAAAATACATTCTTTAATCTAATTCGTTTATTTAACAAAAAATCCACTTATTATTATATTATAATAACATAAAAATCAATTTTCAACATAAAAATATAATAACATAAAAATCAACTTACAACTTAGTTGATTTTTATGTTATTATAAAAAATATGTCATATTTTAAAAATATGAGGTTTAACATAAAAATATAATAACGTAAAACCTACTAACACTCTTATTATATTAATAAATCATGTTATGGCAATTATTACTTTGCCAGCGTCAAGTTAAAGAAAGACAAAAACTGGAAATTTAGAGATTTTGAAAGTTAACGAAGTTGCACACCAAAAACGGAAATCTAAAAATTAAATTATTTTTCATAATGTTTCGGATCGTACCAATATTCTTTGGCCATAGCTGCAGTCATTTTTAAATTAATTTCTAAGTCATAACAATTAGCATCCATGAAAAGTCGTTTTGAATGCAGTAGGCTAGTGATTGACTCAGTAGACAGCCTATTTCTCTGTTTTGTTTTCATAATATTAATTTGAGAAAAAATGCGCTCAACATTGGCAGATGAATGGGGGAGTGATAAAATATTAAACATAAAAGTAGTTAACAAGGGAAACATTTGAGTCTCACTTACTTCATCCCAAAATAGTTCTACGTCATCAGAAAATGTTTTCATTTGATCACAATTTCTTAGAGTGCGCCACTCTGTATCAATTGTTTGGAAATCATTGTTAACAATATTAGGAAAGAGCCTGATAATAGGCACTATCGAAATATATGGACCAATCCGCAATAACTGCTCATTCATACTTGCTATAAGGTGATTCCCCGTAACATTAAACATAAATGAAAAGGGTTGCCAACAAAAAATTTTGAAATCGGTAGGAAAATCAGGAAAATTTCCATATATTTTCTGAAATCGTGGAAAAATCATTGCATTTCGGTATTTCGGTAGTACAGAGTCCATTTCGGTAGAAATACCGAAAAATCGGTAGGTTCGAGACCACTGCGTACGGTCTCTTAAAATAAAAAAATTATCCTATTTAAGTGTAATTGACGTTCTATACAAAACCTATATTTTTATTTATAAAAACACTTACCTAGTAGGAGAATTTAAGTTGTATAACAGTAATATAAACAATTTTGTTGACATTTATGCTGGTTGTGAATATATACTAGATTTGATAGATTGTATGAATATTAGTAAAGGGAGGAAATGTAGTAGTGAGGAGTGGAGAGGAGAGGGAGCGAAGGAAAGCAGTCAAATCAATAGATCGGCGCCCAGTCTTTAGGGCAGGATAAATACTCCACTTATTCAAGCTCTTCTCTAATAGAATCCTACCCCCTCTCTCGACTACATCATATTCCTTTTACTTATTCCTATATAATATGCTAGCACACAACTTTAAACGAATAGTGTTTCTTTTCGAAACGTGAAGAACCGTCACCAGGAGGCGGTGTAAACTAAATGATTTCCTACGTGCTCGAATGACACAAGAAAAAGACTAATGGCTAGATCATATATCACTCAACCCCAAAATATTCTCCATCAATGGAAAGTATAAACTGAGCATTATTCTGAAGAAAGAATGGGTTCACGGTTATGTACATAACCGGCTGAGGAAAGAGTAATGAGCATTAATTTAGAGCAATAATGGGTTCTCGGTTATGTACTTAGGCTGCTAAGTTTTTTTTTTTTTTTTTCGTATTCCCTCTACATAGTAAGCCTATATGGGGGAATTTAATTTCTGCACATCCCACGCATATTTGCATTATATGTGCATTTTATGAAAACATTTAACAATTTTTATATAATAACTAGCGGACCTGACAGGCGTTGTCCTGCATGATATTTCAAGCGATTAGGATATTAAATTTAATAATATTATGTTTAAAACAAAAGCTACTTTTAATAACACAAACAACAACTTTTATTATGTGCACGTTCGCCTAAAAACAAATAGAAAATGAAATATAGCGATTTTTTTTAGATACAATCTAGCTAAGGTACCCGGCGATGCCCGGGAAATTATCGTTGACTGACTAATGATGGTATTTTTATACTTTTTACAGAAAATCATTGAAAAACCAATGGGAATCGGAATATCGCAGTTTTTTATTTCAGGCCTCCCTTATAACCCCCTCTACCGTTCGAACCTAAAAATTTAATATAGCTTATAATCATGGAAGAATTAATGCTAATTTACATATAAAGTTTCATTAAGTTCGGTTGAATCGTTAATTCGTACTTTAATTTTTTAGTGTATATCTCGTTTATACTTTGTTATACGACAAAAGTGTATATAACAAAAGTTACTCTAAATGACAAAATAAACAACTTTTATCCTGTACATATTTGCCGAATAGGAAACGAAATATCTCTATTTTTAATTTTAGGCCTCCCTTACTACCCCCACTCCTGCTCCATCTGCCGAGCTGATTTCTGAATCTAAACCATCCAGGGCGTCACCCAAACGCATACAAAAAAAAATCATTCAAATCGGTCCAGGAGGAGTCAGAGAGAGAGAGAGAGAGAAATACATATTAAAAATGTAAATAAGTACATGAAAGTAAAATACATTAAATAAGAGCAATTAAGGAATACAATTAAATAACCAATAAAAAAAAATTACATTAATAAAATATTAATATTATATTATCTTTTCCTATCTCAGCTTATGAATATCATAAGCTATTGCTTTTAATAAATTTAGGTGTTTTGAAAATAAAATATCGGGACTGATAGGCCATGTGGGAATATGAGTCTTCATCTGCCTTTGTATGCCTTGAGTCAGTCTACATTCATAAATCAGGTGGGTGAATGTCTGTTCAGTGTAATTGTCGCATTTACAAGTATTTGAGTCAGTAAGTATGAATCTGTGTAAGTATGAGTTATAGTGGAAAGTATAAAGAGCATTAATCTGGAGCAAGAAATTGTTCTCTGTAATGCACTTAGCCAGCTGAGTTATATACGAGCATTGATGAGGAGGAAGAATGGGTTCAGAGTTATGTACTTAGCCAGCTGAGTTATATACTAGCATTGATTTGGAGGAAGAATGGGTTCAGAGTTATGTACTTAGCCAGCTGAGTTATATACGAGCATTGATGAGGAGGAAGAATGGGTTCAGAGTTATGTACTTAGCCAGCTGAGTTATATACTAGCATTGATTTGGAGGAAGAATGGGTTCAGAGTTATGTACTTAGCCAGCTGAGTTATATACGAGCATTGATGAGGAGGAAGAATGGGTTCAGAGTTATGTACTTAGCCAGCTGAGTTATATACGAGCATTGATGAGGAGGAAGAATGGGTTCAGAGTTATGTACTTAGCCAGCTGAGTTATATACGAGCATTGATGAGGAGGAAGAATGGGTTCAGAGTTATGTACTTAGCCAGCTGAGGTATATACGAGCATGGATTTGGAGGAAGAATGGGTTCAGAGTTATGTACTTAGGCTGCTGAGTTATATACGAGCATTGATCTGAAGGAAGAATGGGTTCAGAGTTATGTACTTAGCCAGCTGAGTTATATACGAGCATTGATCTGGAGGAAGAATGGGTTCAGAGTTATGTACTTAGCCAGCTGAGTTATATACGAGCATTGATCTGGAGGAAGAATGGGGTCAGAGTTATGTACTTAGGCTGCTGAGTTATATACGAGCATTGATCTGGAGTAAGAACGGGTTCAGAGTTATGTACTTAGGCTGCTGAGTTATATACGAGCATTGATCTGGAGGAAGAATGGGTTCAGAGTTATGTACTTAGACTGCTGAGTTATATACGAGCATTGATCTGGAGGAAGAATGGGTTCAGAGTTTTGTACTTAGACTGCTGAGTTATATACGAGCATTGATCTGGAGGAAGAATGGGTTCAGAGTTATGTACTTAGACTGCTGAGTTATATACGAGCATTGATCTGGAGGAAGAATGGGTTCAGAGTTATGTACTTAGCCAGCTGAGGTATATACGAGCATTGATCTGGAGGAAGAATGGGTTCAGAGTTATGTACTTAGACTGCTGAGTTATATACGAGCATTGATCTGGAGGAAGAATGGGTTCAGAGTTTTGTACTTAGACTGCTGAGTTATATACGAGCATTGATCTGGAGGAAGAATGGGTTCAGAGTTATGTACTTAGGCTGCTGAGTTATATACGAGCATTGATCTGGAGGAAGAATGGGTTCAGAGTTATGTACTTAGCCAGCTGAGTTATATACGAGCATTGATCTGGAGTAAGAACGGGTTCAGAGTTATGTACTTAGGCTGCTGAGTTATATACGAGCATTGATCTGGAGGAAGAATGGGTTCTTCAGAGTTATGTACTTAGGCTGCTGAGTTATATACGACCATGGATTTGGAGGAAGAATGGGTTCAGAGTTATGTACTTAGGCTGCTGAGTTATATACGAGCATGGATTTGGAGGAAGAATGGGTTCAGAGTTATGTACTTAGGCTGCTGAGTTATATACGAGCATTGATTTGGAGGAAGAATGGGTTCAGAGTTATGTACTTAGGCTGCTGAGTTATATACGAAGATGGATTTGGAGGAAGAACGGGTTCAGAGTTATGTACTTAGCCAGCTGAGTTATATACGAGCATTGATCTGGAGTAAGAATGGGTTCAGAGTTATGTACTTAGCCAGCTGAGTTATATACGAGCATTGATTTGGAGGAAGAACGGGTTCAGAGTTATGTACTTAGCCAGCTGAGTTATATACGAGCATTGATTTATGTACTTAGCCAGCTGAGTTATATACGAGCATTGATTTGGAGGAAGAATGGGTTCAGAGTTATGTACTTGGGCTGCTGAGTTATATACGGAAAGCGTAGAGAGCATTAATCTGGAGCACGAATTGGTTCTCGGCAATGTGCTTCGCCAGCTGAGTTATATTCGACATTGATTTGTTTGAAGAATGGGTTCAGAGTTAATGCACTTAGGCTGCTGAGTTGTACATGGAAAGCATAAAGAGCATTAATCTGGAGAACGAATTGTTTCTGGGTTATGTACTTAGCCAGCTGACAATGCATTTATCTAGGGTGAGAATGGGTTAGTTAGAAGCTGAGTTATTACATCTTAAGGGTAATCATCTCGAAAGTTTCCAGTTTTAGTTGCAGTTGTTCATAGCGCAACAATTCTATGAACTGAAAACCCTTGCACACCAACCTCTACCAATATGATAGTTCAGGCCACTCACTAGCCTGTATGCTAAACAGTAATAAGAACTTAAATTATGTGAGATTTAAGTATATCTGAGCCTTCAATGTTGTAAAGTGAAAAGATGAATTTAAGGGAGGCTTAATAGTGAACGGATGAATAGAAGTCTGATGATACGGAGTGAAACTACTTAGTAAATAATATTGGTAAAATATCGTATGAAAAGTTCAGGTAATCTGCCAAATATTAACAGAAAAGAATAAACAAGATACTTTCATTATGTGTCCACCAATGAGCATAAAGGTTAATAAAATGAAGCAGATAAGGTTACAAAAAATTTTTTGAAGAGACATTAGATTAATAACCTGTTTCTAAGATCACCTGCTGTTGAAAGTCTAAATTCCAAAAATACACTACATTTCCCATTTACAAACTGGGAGATTGATTTGCGTAAGAGTCATCTGAGCACCTGATATCCTTTAGGAATGTATAAGAAAAGAACTTCTCATCCGTGGAACATATCCACGGTTCACATCCCGATAAAATTTGACCATGAATGAAAGTTGAAATGAATGTTTTAACCAAAGTAACGATGAAACACTACGAAATACATATCCCAACCCGGGCTCTTGAGTTGGGTGACTTGGTTCCTTGAACGGGACCAGTATAAATATATTCGAAAGTAAACCAAACCCTCGTTATCTGTCGAGATACCCTAAATAACTAGAAGCGTGACTATCTTCTTCTTGGTTGGTAGAAAATAATATGACACGGCCAATACTAGACCACGATAATTATGACATGGACAGTGGAAGTCTACGAAAAAATCAAATATTTGTCCTATCTGGAATTATATCTCAGAGACTACTTGTAAAACATTATCTTGAATTTAGACACATACAGTAAATTTGAAAATACATTGTTCAATTGATAACAGAAATTTTATTCAGGTTATAATAAATGTATGTGCTTTTTATTCTTATTAATGGATAAGCTAGTTAATAGAAAATAGAAAACATTCTATTAAAAAAGTAATAAAAACTGCCTACGAAAGGAGTACAAATGAAAAACAATTTCTATAAAATATATTTATTATCCAAAATGTCTTTTTTAATGCACTGATGAGGCGGCGATCTGAAAGCAAAAATCTAAGCTTTAAAGTTTATGTTAAAAAATATTTAATTTCGCCCAATTAATCCTACACTCTCTCTTTCTCTTGATTTAAATAGTATTTTTTAAGCCAAATTGGAAATATAAATTTTGATTTCATATTTCAGATCCGTTTTTATTACTGAAAAATCTATACCAAGGATGATTTTAAATGTTCGCGATGTAAGAAAAATATTTATATATTCTTCATATTTTATCTCCAATAAAAAGAATTTTTTTTTTTTTGCGCAACTTTTATTGAAAGTACCCAACATGTTTCGTGGCTTACTTACTACCTCTTCAGAGCCTATCCCTTTTCAAAAAAAATTAATATCATTAATTTAACACATCCCTTAATAATTCTTTTTCTAGATATTATGTTAGTAGGTGCCTACATCTATGATATATTTCTTAAGTCTAAATGTAAATATAATTAGATTTAATACATATATCATAGATGTAGGCACCTACTAATACAATATCTAAAAAAAGAATTATTAAAGGATGTATTAAATTAAGTTATTAATTTTTTATATATTTTTTTGTAAAGGGATAGGCCCTGAAGAGGTGGCAAGTAAGCGCCGAAACATGGAGACCCTTGCCATAAAACATGAAGAATATATAAATAATATTGGGTCCAGAAGAAGAAAAATTTTGACGAGTTTATATTTTGCCCTATAAGTAAACATTCGTAACTAAAATGTTGATTTCATTAGTCATAGGCTTTTCTCAATTTTGCGAAAATATGTGCCCAGCTAATTTAATAAAAACTGGAAGCATGCTTAGAAATTTAAATATATAAAGTGATTGAGAACTTAATTAAATATTTTCGGATTAATGTAAGTACTAAATCACCCCTTTCTTTTGTAAACAATTAAAAACAAATCGCCTCTGTTCAGCTGCTCTTTAGCTATAACCGTGAAGTGCGAAGTGGTTTTTGAAAGAATATATTGATTTATCTGTAATTCCTTGAAGTAGTCACTCAACTAGTGGAGGAGCAAATAACGTTCTCTGTGCAAATTATCTGTAAAACAATTGACCCAGTGGAATAGAATGGGTGGTAAAATAAAAAAAAAAAAATAAAGGATCAGTGTTAGGCCATGCTGATCAGTGTTAGCCATGCTGATTAAACGTTTACAGTTTCGAATATTTAAAAAAAAAATCATATAATTAGAAGCGTATTACAAAACTGAGCAAATACAGGTAAACATACCCGAGTACAAAATTAATAAACAGTAAATAAAAATGATGTTTTCCTTTGAAAAAGTCTTACAATTACTCGGCTTGTTAATACCTGAGCTTATATAATACTTATTTAGCATTTAAAAATTTATATATTTTCTACTTGAATCCGATTTTAATGTATCGATTTAAATAAATAATATTGTTAAAGTATCATATACAAAGTACAGTTACTCCGACTAGATGTAACAAAAATTAATAAACATAAACCATTAGAGCACTCAATTGACATCAATTTGGCTGTAGTGCTTAAACAAACACAATACTTCGTTATGAATCAACCAATGAATATAAATGTGAGAAAAATGAAGTATAGAAGGATAATAGTTATTTATTATACAAGTGACGAAAGTAGATCATTTTACAACTCGAGTGAAACGTTTACCCACACTCGCTTCGCTCGTGTGGTAATTTCACGAGAGTTGTAAATTCTACTTTCGTCACGAGTGTAATATTAATTTTTTTCTGTAATCGTGTAATACATGATCAGATCTAACCAGAATATGAACAAAATTAGGATGTTGTGAAGATTATGGTATGTTGTTGGTAGGTTATAAGCATGGTTGTGAAAGATTATAAGCATAGTTATAAAACAACTAGTGATGATTGCGAAGTAGTGCAGATATAAACAAGTGCAGGTTATAAACAACGAAGGTAATTATTATTATATTTAAATTTTAAAATATATTGATTATTTCCACCAATAATTCATTCACATTTCAATTTATTTTGTTAAAATAAATTCTTACAATGTTAAGAAACATTTAAAAGCATTTAATTTCCAACTTCAAATTATTTTTTAATTTATACTTATTACTAATTAAGAAGGCAATTCACTTTCTTCACTTGTGAAGAAAAAAATAAGTATTCTTACACATTTTAATTGATTAGCTTTGTAATAAAAATAACAAAAAATGTAAGGGGGCTAAAACTAAAATATCTCACCTGCTGGATGACAAAATAGTGATCAAATTTCACCATATATTCTCTATTTTAAAATCGGATGAGTGGAAGTTGAGGTTCACTGAAGACGAATAACTGGCTTAATGTTTGAGTTACGAAAAAAATGTATAATGGCAGATTGGTTCTATTTCCACCCAATTCATTATAACAGTGATACTTTGAATTTTCGAAATCCCTCTCTAAACCACCCAGGCTACATTTTAGCCGTTAACGAATATAATCTTTAGTGTTGATGAAACGGTTAACTATAGAGTGTGGTATAAATCAAATAAGCATTTTCTCATGTATCAAATAAGCATCATACAACGTATTTGCATGTATCTCAGTAAAAATTCAATGGAAACAATATATCTTATTTAAGCTTTGAGTAGAATGTTACATGATATATCAGCTTCTTATTAATATGACATGAGTAGCAGTGAGGGTTTACCTATGGTTGAACATGAAGAAAATGAAAATATCGCAGCTAATATTCGAGAGGGACAAAACGTGTACAGAACTACATTGATAGAAAATGACATTTGTATCAGGATTGGTTAAATATACAAAATTTTAATCCGACTCATAGTAACGGACATATTTTGAATTTCATAAGTATACCGCTAATAGCTGATATGCTTTTAGTGAAATCTTCTAATAGGCAATACCGCAAGTACGTCAGAAACAACTACAAACGACGTTCTATGCTCGAATATATCACAACTTTTACGTCAACAGTAAAGGAAACCTAGGTGAAACTATTGCTAAGCATGTACAAAGAAGTACACATGCGGTTTTACGTTCAACGTGTAATTTTATGATTAGCGCCAAGAATAGCCTAGCTCTACCTGTTTTCAAAATAAAAATCATAATATGCTCCCAAAATATATATCATATGTTTAAGTTATGTTGTATTACATATCCGAGAATATCAGATGACAAGTGAACAATAAATTTATCAAATCAAACTATTATAAGTAGTGAGAAGATATAATATCTTTGACCAAGATTACATCGGTTGTTAATTCGTAAAACACTGTTTTTCTTTTGCGAGTGCTTTGAAAATCATTGAATGACAAAAAAACAAAGGCTCTTATTTTTAAGTATTTTGCTAGCCTGATTCATTAAGCAATGTTCAAATGAAAACGTTAATTAAAGAGTTATTGAAACTATATTTATAAATCTTTGGATATTTCAATACTTTAATACTTTAAGTGTCATGTGATTTTAATATAACCTGTAAAGTTGTTAATTTAAATTATTTATTATCGTCCACTTTTTGGAACTAAGGCTAAATGTGACAGGTTATCTACTGGTTACCATCCTTTTTTAACCAGAGTGGGACTAAGGATTTTATTCAGTAAATTAAAGTTGTAAAATATTCCTAGTAAGAGTTTTGTACACACAACACTGACGCAGTATCCTTAAGAAAATTAATTTTGCAATCACTCCTATTGTGATTGAACAGCCTTTATGGATGAATTCGTCTGTCTTTACTCTCCAAGTAATAAATATTGTTTGTCAAAACTTTCAGAATATTCGTACCATGCACAAAGAATAGAGTGATTGAGCAATATTCTTTCATTTATGTGTACAACCGTCCAGGCATTTTTCCTTCATTCCTTCGGCCATGTCCTAATGAAGTGAAGGTTTGTTTGCTCCGATGTTATTTACACAGATGCTTCAGCCCAGAATCTCTCCTTTGTCGTCGCAGCTACAACCACACCGACACACACATTTCATGATATCATTCTACTTGGAACTGTAAAATATGGCTAATAACCATCTCATACTGCCATCCGTTTGAAGTCTAATCACGAAATTTCGTAGGATTTATTTTTCCTTACTCGGAGCTCAAATTCATTTTTATTATACAGTAAATAATAAAAGAATTGGCCTCTTTAGAAGTATTCCATAATATCGCTATTTTAGTATTCACACAATTTTATTTATTACATGCTCCGTTAGGCATATTACATGTTGTTATAGTTACATTCATTTTTTTTTATATACAAGTATTCAACTATTAAAGTTGAAATATTAACAAAGAATTAAAAAAAAAAGAAAATTAAATTAAAATACAAAATTTTACAAAGATTGGCCTTTTATGGCCTTATTTAGAAAGTATTATAATGCCATAGAATCTTATAGATAGACTATAGAATCTTATATATAGACAGTTGTTGTTTACTTTCCTTCAAGAACATTTATAACACACGCCCCTTTTTTCTTCAGATTCCAGAACAAATTTCAAAAATAAAGACAAATGTAACAATGATGTGTGTTCCAGGATATGAAAATATAGGACGTGCAAACGCGCCAAACTTGCTACCCTGGGACAATCTTCTGACTTTAACTTACTAACCATACTGGACTTACATTTACAAATACAACAGACAACTTTGAATGAATTGGCAAAAATGTTGGCATAGAACATCAGAAAATCATCTGCAAGATATAAAGCCTCGTATAAGCGAGTGGCCATCCAGCAGACGTGACTATAGACGGGTTCCTGTACTAACGAGACTTAGTATAGGACACTCACATTTAACGCAGTCATACCTCATGAGAAGAACAGAAAGACCTCTATGCAGAACATGCCATGAACCATTAACCATTAAACACATACTGACTAACTGCAGGAACATTGAATACTTAGAGACCCCACATAACATGTACGAACTTCTTACGGACAGAAGCCCACATATCGACAAAACACTAAACCACCTTAAAAAATTGAATTTGTTTTATAAAATTTAACTTCTCTTCTGTTTGATTTTGACATCTCTTTTTGTTTGAATTTAATATAATTTTAGATAATATAAATGTACTAGTATATAGGAATAAAATATATAATATAAAATAGGAATAATTTTTATTTTTTTAATAATTATAAAACCACTTAAAATTGTTGCCTTTAATACTAGTTTAATTTATTATTTGTATATAAATTAAGTATAATATTTGTTGTTTATATATCTTGTATTTAATGTTTACTTATCGTGGTTAATCTTGTTTTGTTTTTTTTTATTCGGTTTTGTTATTTATCTATTATGTTGATTTTATTACATTGTTAAATTTTGAGCCAAATCGCCTAGTTGTGGGTGCTCCTTTATAAATAAATAAAATAAAAAAATATTTATCTGGCCCTAGCCTTTAAGAAATATCTGAATGCCAACGAAATCAGTCCATTTGAAATATAATAGTCATAGGGAGCGTGGCAAATATAAAAATAAATTATTTGACTGTTAAAAATAGCTTGATTCCATTCCTTACAATAATAACTAACATTTGAAGGCAGAAACCTTTCGTATCCCCCAAAATAACAACATTATCGAAATTACCACCAATGCCAAGACCGAATTTTTCAACCAAGATGAAACACCGTGGAGCTCTAATGATCTCGTCAAATGTGAGTATAGACTCAAAGAATATAGAAACAAGAATTCACATCAGTTCGCCATTTGATTCTTTGGGAGCCCTGATCGATTTGTCCAAAAAAAATGGTAATTTTAAAAGAGTTTAACCTTTCTTATAATTATATTTAAGACCAAGAAATTAAGTATACGTTATAAATGTTCCTTTAAATTTTTATAACTTATGTATAAAACCAATTTTCTGCTGACTACTGTAGTATTTGAATGCCACTTGATGTGGACAGTTATAATCGTATGAGACCAGTTATTTTTTAAGCTACGTGTAATATTATGTTTTGGAAAATACGGGTCTGTACTGATGGAGTGTTCATGTCCAATGAAGTACAGGACCTATCTCAATAATGGATTACCGTGTGAAAGAGCAGATTAAAATCTAAAATTGTAATATTATATGCATTAAAGCACCAAGCTTTTCGAGGGTTTGAATCCTACGTCAGCCACAATGTTGCAGGAGGGTTGAATATGATGATTGGTTTCAGTGGGACAGTGAATACTATATTCTATAATAAATTTATAGGCCAACACGATGCAAGGAGAAAAATCGAGAGTGATGAGATGAAAATCGAAATAAATGACTGTGCATAATTTAGAGTATCGTTAATTGTGGAAGTATCAAAATATTTCCTACTACTGTTCTGTTCACATTATTAACGCGTCACAAATGTCTTTTATCAAGGAGATCGCTACGACACCGTGTAAATTACGCATAGCTCGTTGCGGCAACGTGTTATGTACAACTGTTTAAACACCACAGAACACATGCATAGCAAAATATGTTGAAATATCATTTCTCAAACCAAATGTGTATTGCGACTTCTGACGTCCTAACGCCTCGGACACTTGATTGAGTTTTAACAGATTTGCTCAAAGGAAATTAGCTTTTGACTCCATATTTGTAAACTTTGTTCAGATGTCTACATATATACCTTTTCCATCTCTAAATCAACTTTTTTCAGATAAAATTCAACTTCTAACTAATTATCGGGTTACCTGGTTGAAGGAACGTCTTCTTTCAAACCATCAGAGCTGCACCCACTCATTACGATATCCGGCTAATCAATGATGAGCCAAATAAAGTAAATATATTGTAATTAAAACCTCCCAAAAAATTATCTTTAAGTGAACTATTTGATTCATTGAAGTGAAAGTTTTCAATTTAAGAAGATGTTGTCTTTAGTCATTTTTAACCCGATAGAATGAAATCGGACGGATCTGAGGGAGAAACACGGATTAAAAACTAAATGTACCGTATATTGGGTGTATCGTTCCTGTAATAAAAGTAACATTTCAGGTACCTGGAAAATTTCACCCAACAAGAGACGACGTCGAATTTGAAATGGAAATAGTTCAAAGGGATACCTGCTAAAATCCTGGTACTGGTCAACTTGTGCTAAATACACATTTTTATTTCTTATAGACTACTACATTCATCAATTTTTGCATTCCTCTTTTCTCCTTGTCCGATTTTCACCCTTTAATGGACATGGTTCATAGTTTAGCAGACTAATATATCTTACCTATTTATCTCTCCAACTGTCATTCAATCAATCTATATGCATATTGTTTTTCCGGTTGGCATTATTGACATTTGCGATCATTAACTGACCCCGAGTGAGACTCGAGGGATTGGTGATTAGAGTTTTTACGTAGTCCGTGAGCAACTCGACATACAAACCCGTTAACCAAGGAGGACCGGGAATGAGTGGTCACGAGTAGTCTGATGGTCCATTGTTCCCGGGGTCTGTAGTCAGTTTCTCTGAGTTAGCCTGCCTGCTATAATAAATAGTCATCCCAAGGAGTAGTTTAACGTATATGCTCGCTAGCGCTACCTGCAAATATTTTCAGATTCATGAGACCCACGCCCTAACTTGCCTGGTCACAGGCGCCTTACTCCCACACCCACGCGAACAAATATATATACACTCAACCGCAAAAAAAAAACTGGACAATTCATTTTTTTCGTATTAAAAGCTAATTTTCAGCAATTTTCTTTATGTGGGTATTCTAGTTATTACAGCGAATTTAGAGTCTAAGTCCATTGAACTAATCCTTCAGGATTAGTAAACAATTAGATAAAACTCAGATTAGATTTATTTGTCGTGAAGTTGATCTATTCTAAACTGTAAGTAGTTTTTCGCACATTTAAACATCTTTAATTATTAACCAAGCATTTTCTTTAATTAATGTTTTATTTTTATTTCGGTCCAGAATAATGGGTCTTTCAAACTTAGATGGAAGACCGGAGCTTACGTTACATTGCCGAAACGCTTGGTGTAGCGAAGTCTACCATTCACTGTAATAAAAATGAAGAATAATTTTTTTTTTAAAAATGTGTTAATTTATCTTTTTATTATTTTTTTTTTGTATTTTTTTGTAAATAATCAATAAAAATTATTCACTTTTGGCAGATTTTGTTTAAATAACCTATAGATTAACCAATTATTTTAATTAAAAAGATTAACATATATATAAAGTATTTAACAAAATTATAAGACTAAATCTAAGTGTCCGGTTTTACTGCGGTTGAGTGTATATGGTGTTATTGTTGTTTCTTGGAGATTTGGTCAATGTTGGTGAACAAAATTTTAGTCTAGGCCAATATTTCGAGAGTATATACTTTCTCTTCTTCAGGGCTGTAAAGATACAGACACTACTTAATATGTATTGCACATTGTTATTAAACTATAATGTAACAGATGGTATTTATGTTATTTCTACTTACCAAGACTAGAAATAGTTAAAAACTATTGTACATTATGTATTGCATTTCTGGTTACATTAGGAACATTGGTTGTAACCATCCTTGGTCTGTTTACACTGAGCAGGGTCACAGCCTTATGTCTTTGTATGTACGATGAAAAAATTGCTGGCTACGCTCCCACTATAACAATTTATTAAATTGGCAAAGCGCTTTTAATGCTGTGCCAGAATACCAACTCAGAATATGGAAGCCCGGCAAGCTCAACCTGGCATCAACCATTGGCACACTGTTACACGACACTGACGATGATGCACAGCATCGAAAGCGCTTTGCCGTTTCAATAAATTATTATAGTAGAAGCGTAGTCAACAATTTTTTCATCCTACATACTTTAGAAGTCACTTCCACCAGCCAGAATACCAACTCAGATTATGTCTTTGTATATCAGTTAGGCATATCTACAGTCTATTATCTTTTGTTTTTGAACTATATTATAATTATAATACTACTGCTATTATATTATATTACAACTATATTTATGTGTTATTACATAATCCACACAATTTTATATGTATATATATATATATATATATATATATATAGTTTTTAATGGACCTCATTTTCGTCATCTCCTGAGTAGGATTGATGGATTTTTTTTAAAAAAAACTCGTGTCATAAGTACAATAGTTTATTTCCCTTAAGGAAAATCAGCTAAAAAAATTAAAGTCAATTATATTTAGGTGGTTTGACAAATATGATATGGAAGTGGAGTTTTTAAAGGGGTATAGGTGAGGTGAATACATCAATATTGATTCTAATGTCGATTTATTGTGTCAATCCAGCGGTAGAAGGGGGGAGGGAGGGTTCGGCTCTTGACAGGGAGGAGCCGGGCCTGCCTTTAATATTTCAGCTTGGAGCGGTGGGCAAACACCCAGCCTGCCTGATATTAGAATATTAGAGGGCCTGTTCGAGAGAAGGGTAGCTAGCAGCCACCCCACCCACCCTCCGCCTGTATCTAGTCCCCCCCCAACCAACCCCCAGCCATCCATCCACTACCATACAGCACCATCCACCAACCATCCATCTTGGAGAAAACCATGTCAATTCTACAGAGCTCCGAGAAACACAGAACTTACCCCTATCTATTCAGGTAGAATAAAAAGTCCGTCAAGCAGGGAGGGGAGCGTTAAGTAAGACGATTTCCCTCGTATTTGCATTTACCTCAAAACGTAAAAGTTCAATGAGAACAATATTTTGTATTTAGGCTTGAAACAATTTGTTTCATTATACAACAGCTTATTGTTAATATGACATGAGTAAGAGTGGGCCTGAAAACTAAAAAATGAAAAAAAATCTGTGTTAATAATCAAGATTATAAAAAAAATTACATATCAACATTTATAAAACATTACATTTGCAATAAGATTTACTCTATACAAATTTTCGACCCGACGCATAACAACGGAGATATTTCGAATTCTCTAAATTTCCCACTCTAACCCCCCCCCTACTTCTACTGGTCCTATTTTAGCCGTAAACGAACTTGATCTTTATTTTTGCATAAAACGTTTAAATATCCAGTATGTTATCGATGAGGCAAAAATTGTGACCGCTAGATGGTTAACAGACATTATATAATTTTGAACGGACCACATTTTAGTCATCTCCTACGTAGGCATCGACGGACATTTGAAGAAATCTTTTGAAAATCCCATCATGAGTACAACCTCAATAGCTGATTTTCCCTAAGAGAAATCAGCTAAAAGGATTCGAGTATCCGTATAATTCGTAAGGAAAATCAAGAATTGATGTTGAACTCATGAACTGATTTTCGAAAAATGTCTTCAAAGGCTCTCATACCTACCTTGGAGTTAAAAGAAAATGTCTACAGATCGAGAAAATCGAAAATTTAAATGATCCCCGTTGCTATGAGTGGATCGGAACATTTTTATACAACCAGTCCTGTCACAAATTTATTGTTCTATAAATGTTGTTCTACTCACTTTTTACCTATCTCCAATATACTCTTCTTCGATGAGTTTGCATTTTTAATTTTCAGTCATAAGTAAATGCCCACTTCTTGACATCGCACTTCAACGATAAGTCAATATAAAGTCTTATTCTAAGTTTAAATACGAATTATTGTTTTCAATATACTTTTACTTGATGAGATACACTCAGATAAGTTCTTTCATCACAACATCAATTGCGTTTGTATTACTTGAGTCAAAAATCTTGAGAGAGAGAGAGAGAGAGAGAGAGAGAGAGAGAATTTTAATGAACCTCTTTTACGTCTACTCCTGATTAGGATCGATGGGCACTTGAAGAAAATATTTGCAAACCGCCTCATGTGTTCCTTCCTAATACACAATTGTAGTCTGGATACTTAATGAAATTATAAAATTTTCGTAAAAGTGGACTATTTTGCGATTCGACTCATAATAACGGAGGAATTTCGAATTTATATATATATATATATATATATATATATATATATGAGAGAGAGAGAGAGAGAGAGAGAGAGAGAGAGAGAGGGAGAGAGAGAGAGAGAGAGAGAGAGAGAGAGAGAGAGAGAGAGAGAGAGAGAGAGAGAGGGAGAGAGAGAGAGAGAGAGAGAGAGAGAGAGAGAGAGAGAGAGAGATTCTTCAGATTTTATGGCAAGGGTCACCAATAAAAAACAATTTTTCCTACATGTTTCGTGGCTTACTTGCCACCTCTTCAGGGGCCCTTTTTTTAAAAAAAAATAGAAATAAAAAAATTAATAACATTAATTTAACAAATCTCTTAATAATCCTTTTCTATATATTGTATTAGTTCATGCCTACATCTATGATATATTTATTAAATCTACTTATAGTTTGTTACTTACATTTCTGAAGTGCTCGTTTCCCTTTTACATTCGTTGCGACTGCCCACACTGATATTGATAGTAATCCTCGAAACATGTAGGGCAGTTTCAATAAAGTTTGCACCCGAAAAAAAATGTTTTTTATTGGTGCCTCTTGCCATGAAATATGAAGAATATATATAATAAAATAAAAAATATTGGGTCCAGAACAAGAAGAGTAATTATAATTATATATTGAGAATGGAAGTGATCATATTAAAATAAAGGTGGTGAATTTGTCCACGTATCTCTGAAATAAGAGGTCTTTCTGTTAAATTAAAACTTTCTGAGGCATTTAAGCTTGAATTAAGAATTTTAGCGATTTGTTGGCTTACAGCTTATGACAGATTCAGAATCAGATGTGGGGTTTGCTGAGAACTGAAAACAAATAAATACGATTATTTCGGTTAATATTGGATGTACGGTAAAAAAAAAAAAAAATGTATTGAACAACAAGTTCATCAATTTGAAAGGACCTCATTTTCACCACCCCCTAGAAATCGATAGACAGCATAGAATCGATGGGCACGACGAAATTTTAATGAACCGCGCCACAACTATAAGTGCTATAATAGGTTAGAGTAAACGTCTCAATTTTGGATTGTAAATTGTAATATTTCCATATTTGACTGAATTTTGTGTATATATATAAGGTCCGGGACAAAAAGATAGCCCACCCTATATTTTTTCTCTTAATCATTTTTAACTATTGATATAATTTGTATTTATTAATATGTAGTGTATTCTGCTCAAATTTGAACCGATGATCAATCTAATAGGAGTCGGAAAAAAATAATTTGTAAGAATTAATAAATAATACTTGATTTGGGGTAAGACAAAAAGATAGCACAGTGAACAATAATAATAAAATCCTTTATTAAAAATACAAATGAAAATTCAATATCCTGTATACGCACCACCTTTTTCTAATGCAGCAATCATACGATTTGAAAGTGAGTTAAAATGTCGACGAATCAACTCTTGAGGTAGTTTGGTCCACTCCTCCTGAATTGTTTTTTTTAATTCTTCAACGCACTCAAATTGTCGGCTCCCACTGTAAACACTTCTAGCAAGATGTCCCCATACATTTTCTATGATATTAAAGTCCGGGGAACGAGCCGGCCAATCTATAATTCTGACCCTTCCTTTTCTAAAAAATTCTTTTGCAACTTTCGCCGTATGAACTGGAGCATTATCTTGTTGAAAAATTACGTTCTCTTTAGGAACAAGTTCAAAATATTTTTGTAGTTGGTTTTCTAACAAATTAACATATTGCTGACTGTTCATTCTACCAGAAATAAACACGATATCAGTTTTGTGATCATAGCCAATGCCTCCCCATATCATGACGCTGCCTCCTCCCATTTGCCTCTTGGAAAACATTTTTTCTTCTTTCCGTAGATCATGGTAATAGTGAGCCCAGCCATCAGGACCGTCGAGGTTGAATTTTTTTTCGTCGGTGAACAAGATTTCTTTCCACTCGTCTTTCCATTGGACATGTTCACGGGCAAACTCCTTACGCCTTTCTTTATGCGCCATGCTTAGAGGTGACTTACCTTTCATTTTCTTTCTTTTGATGTGAGGAGCTGCACGAATGATCCTCTGGACGTTTTTCAAATTCGTCACTACACCAGCTCTAGCCGCAATTTGAGGGCCGTTAATGATGAGTTGGATGCAACCCTTAAAATTGCTCGTTTTTGCCGTGTTGTTAAAGCCGGCAGCCTTCCAGGAGATTTCTTCGCCCCATAGCTTTCTAGAGACTTCAAAAAATTTAAAATCACTTTTCTACTCCTACCGGTATTTTTTGAAATATCGGAAATACAAAACCCTCGATTTTTCATTCGCTGAATGATATTTTTTTCACCTAGTGATAATGATTTTGCTCGTCCCATCTCACTAAAATAATGTTAACAACTTAAAAGAATAAACAGAACTGGATTAGCCTTGTCTACTCAGAGGGATTTGGTTTTCTTTGTAAAGAAATAATAGGTGTGCTATCTTTTTGTCTTACCCCAAATCAAGTAATAATATTAATTCTCACAAGCTGTTTTTCCTACCTCCTTAATCCTTAATGGATCCTTAATCCTTAATGAAACCTTAATTCTTAATGAATCCTTAATCCTTTAATCCTTAAACCCTATTGATTAAGAGAAAAAATATAGGGTGGGCTATCTTTTTTTCCTGGACCTTATATATATATATATATATATATATATATATATATATATATATATCGTTTAGAGAATTATTTAGTTCCAGTGCTTTGAACAATGTTGGTAACTTCGGAACATGCCTAGCTGAACATTTCCATAATCTGTTCCTTCATTATCCTAAAAAAGAAACAATAACCTTTTTGCGACTAAATCGATGAAGTATTTCGTCAAATGTTCAAAATCTAAATCATTTATCGACACTATTATTTTTAAACTGCAGGATTTACAACGGAATTCGGGGATTCAGATTAGCCATGTGAGTTACAGTGTTGAAGTTAATCTCACATGGTAAACTGGCGAGTTCGATTCCCCCCTGGGCAAAGGAATTTATTCATTGACTAAATTCAATAAATAAAACCCTTAGTCACACTTTGGCTAGAAAAGGGTGGTCAGATGTAGATTACCCGTCCCGATTGGTTGCAAAAAGTGGTCATATATAAGTAATTTAATTTTATGTTTTTTAAAACGAAAAAATATTACAGTCTTAATAGTAAAAGGTTTCCTTTTTCATATTGTTGCTTATCGTGGGAGCATTTAAGGTTAGTGAATAGTGCATGGGTAGTTTTATAATGTTGGAAGGCTAACAGGTTCTATATCTAATCTACAAGGGGCGAGATACAGGGTATCCTAGAGCCCCCAGATAACTGTACAAATATACCAGACGACAGCGTTTCCCCTCCCCTCCAGATGGATTACTAAACTCTTTTCCACAGAAATGAAGTCCCAGTCAATAGCTTTAGTTCTCTCAATTCGAATATTCTCCTGTGGCTAGTATTATAGCTCGAGCTAGCGACTTACCGGAAGTTTCCTAGGATGTTGGGTGGCAAAAAAATCCTCTCAAATCTGATCTTTATACTGATTGTATGAGTATAATTATAAAAGGTACAGTTCTACAAAAACTGGAACAGAATGGTTATGTTGCTATTAAAGCACTATGTCATTGGTTAATGGTTAAAAACCGAGCTATGATCTAGATTTCAGCAAACATTGCTTACATTCTTCTGGAGTAATATCAATAAATAATTCATTAGTTCACATCCACTCATATCGTACATATTACACAAAATCCAGACATTAAACAAAACAATGACTATGTACTGGTTACCCGGACATACAAACATTAAATAAAGCACACAAGTAGACGAACTTGCCAAATCAGCTACTCAAAAAAGAACTCACGACAAAACATACTGTACATATCAAGATCTTCAAGCCGAACCAACACATATGATACTCAACTCATGGCAGAGAACATGGTTTACCACAACTGATAAGAAAATTGCGAGAACTGAAACATACACTTGGTGAATGGCCTTCCTCGAAAAGGCTAATTAGAAGAGAAGAAGTAGTTTTAACGAGGTTGAGAATTGGCCATTCACGACTGACTCACACTTACCTACTTACTGGAGAAGACGAACCCTACTGCCAACACTATAACTGTAGACTTACTATAAAACATATACTAACTGACTGGTACCTAAGGACTCACATAGACCTACCATACACTTTGACTGAATTACTACATGGCTGTAGCCAGTATATCCGCGTATTCCACTACTTGAAACAAAACAACATTTTCAAAAAATTATAACGTAGGACAAATATTTGCAGAAATGAGCATACATACTTAAATATAATAATTATATGTTATATGTTAAATATGTTATATGTTAAATATGTTATATGTTAAATATGTTATATGTTAAATATGTTATATGTTAAATATGTTATATGTTATATGTTAAATATGTTATATGTTAAATATGTTATATGTTAAATATGTTATATGTTAAATATGTTATATGTTAATTATTATGTTGTATGTTAAATAACTGATTCGTCGCTAAATCGCCCCAGTTGCGAAATGCGATTATTGTATGAATAAATAAATATAAATAATAGTCAGATTTTACAAGTCCCTATGATAAAGGCTTTAGGATTTAGGACTGTGGACAAAATCCTAGACTGGTTTGGCCATATGGGAGAATTAAGTAAAAAACTAAAGTCGCCTTTCTTCTTATTAAAGTTTGCTGGGAAATATCTTCTAATGGAAACTCTATGACTAATAAACTACAGTTAGTGGACATATTCTAAAATACAAATACCGACTTGATGCTAGATGCTCCAATAATCAAGCTGAGAAATACGCTGTTTTAAAAGCTACCGAATATATTATAAAATCATCATATAACCTATACAAATATACGACCATGCACTCAGACAATACGACTCTCATTTACTCAATACGCAACACAACTATACACGACCCGCTCACAGAAAACATTAGACAAAATATTCTGGAAATTATACATTTAAATCTACACATACACATAGACTGGGTAAAAGCCCATTCAGGAAATATTGGAAACCAAAAAGCTGAGCAAAGGAAGCAGCCCGCTTTTACATATACTTTATGACTGTTCAACATTTAGTCAAAATAGATCAAATTTAATAATGAATATAATTTTAAAAGGAGGTAATTGGCCAGAACCACCTCATATTATATTTATCAAATATAGTAAAGAACTTATAAAGTTTATCAAAAGTATAGATATGGATGTAGCAAAAATACATTAGAATGTAAAGTTGATTGTGAGGAATGGGAATTATAATTCAATATATTTACCTTACGTAGACTGACAAATTAAACATCGGTTGAGTTTAACTTTAATTGATATGATTTTTGTTCTTATTTTATTTATTTATTTATTTGCTTTTTCAGTTCATTTATTAATTTTATTTGTAATTATCTTACTTATTTTAATATTTTATTATTATTATTTCTTGTATATAATATTTGAGTAGATAGTTGATTAACGTATATATATTGTAAAATAAAAATTTATTTAAACATAATCATACATGTAATATGCCATGTGGCAATGGAACATGTATTCAAATAAATAACTCCTCATAGGGTTACTATGAGGTGAAAGAAAAAAAAAACTACAGTTATTTCCATTGTCACTTAACTTGTGGCGTTATGCATTGGTTAACTCCAAAAAACATATTTAAATTGCACAAGGGAGAATTTTATTTTCAATATAATATTTAATGTTTATATTCAACAGAAAGCCCCTGTCGGTCACTCTTCAAAGAATAAAGCTAATGACTTCTTCTTCAATATATATGTACTAATAATAATTACGACATTACTAATAATAATTGATGGATTTCATAAAATGCATTTATGTAATTTGTTCTAATTATAAGACGAATGTATTATATAAGTATATATATATATATATATATATATATATATATATATATATATATACACACACACACTATTTAATAATTTGTGAAAAGTTAATTGACCTAATAATAGTACATTTTTTATAGAAAACAAAAATATTTGACGTATCCTATTAAGTTAGATAACATTTAACCCTCTGGCGGGCGCGCTGCGGCATTTGGACCGCAGTATGAACATCTGTCAAAATACTAGGAATATAAATGACTTCAGCGGGCTGGGGGTTTCAGGTATTTGTATATCAACATGTTCTGACATGTTGAGTCGGTTTTCTGAGGGCTAAAAAAATTTGCTACCTTTGTGGGCCACATCGAAATAATAGAATGTGCCAAAGGAATGTTTGCCGAAATCACAGTTTCCATCAAGTAACGTGCAATAATTGTCAGGGAAATGCTTTATACGAGAAAGAAGTTTGATTTTTGTTCTGTAATATAAAAAAAAAGTTCATTTTTTCTATTTCCTAATTGATAAATTAAATTTTATTTCTTGCTAATTTTGAATTGAATTTTTTTTCTGTATAAATGATATAACCTTGAACTTATTTTTTTATTATATTACTAATATACTATTACTCTGTATTTATATTACAAGATGTTTGTTCAAACTTTATGAAAATAATTAATAATTTTACTCTATTTTAGTCTGTAAAATAATATTATAAAACATAAAATTATTGTTCCTATACCACTATTCCTACGTTCCTGAATATCCTATGTTGGTGGTTATTTATAATAAACAATTTATTATTAAAATATCTCAATCATTATTTTACCTATTGCAAGGTTGTTTTTTATATTCCAAAGCTATTTATAAAAAAAAATTAGCCATCCTTTACTTAGCAGTATGATAACATATAATTTTCATGCATTAGAATTACTGTAAAACTAAAGCAAAAATGAATAAACAACATAAATAATTAAGTTATTGCTTATTTTCTAATAAAAAATAGAAAATAAAATGTGGTCCAAACACCGCAGCGCGCCAGCTAACGTAACTCAAATAGGCGCGCCCGCCGGAGCGCTAATGAAACTAATAAATTTCATTTCACTTCTGAAGATGTGAAGGAGCTTGCATGCAGGGGTGTAAGAAAATACATCCTCTCCTCTACATATTTTAATTTCAGGCAAGTTTTCTAGGACGCAGGAAGCCTTCTTCAGGGCTTCTAGGTATATTTGAAAGCCAGCCCCACGCAATTTATTGTCTACAAAAGTTCTGATGTTGAGTCAATGAAGGCGGCTAATTTGTAAATTTGTTTACCTGAAATACAGGTCGACGTTTCTAATACTCCCACTATCGCGGCATGAGAGGCATAATGATTCTGTCCCTTCAGTTATTTCACGTATGTCAACATCTCTTTGTGCTTTAGGAGCAAGTTCACTCAAATCCCCCCTAACACTGACAAAAACCAAAACCTGAAAGGTCGGAAATAAATAATCCTGCTTCCTGGATCAGGCGATAAAGAGGTTTACTCGAGGTGCTGAGCTGATTCCTTAAGTTCCTGCATAAATAAAAATCTGCTAATAAAAGCAAATGTTTTAGGGCCAAAAATATATAGTATATATTCCATGTTTAGGCAAAAACTGATTTTTAATAATAATAAAATAAAAGTAGCTCTTGCAATGCGTATTCACTTCTCCAAAAATGTTTTTTCGGTAGGCTGCTGGGAAATTGTTTCTGGGCGATAAACAAGCAATCAAAACACAAAAATAGGAAAAAAACACATTTAGGCTCATATAAATATATTACTCCATATTTAGCCAATAAAATATGCTCCACTCCTCGATTTTCTTTCAAAGTAGGTGCCATAACAATGGTCAAACTTTCAGAGAGAATCCTTAATATTGTTGCGAAAATTAAATACATGAATAATCCTTCAGAGAGAGAGAGTCGCGTATTTGGGAAGTGCGAGGTAGATCAAAGAAGCCGACAGAGGGTCGAGCTCCTACTAGACCCGTCCAGTCCAGACGTTGAAGGGCCCAGCCAATTCCTCTTTGATGTATGCCGACGAACTATATAGAGAACCGGCCAGCCGCGAGCGAGTCAGTTTTCTTCTCAAGTGCTCATATGTGCGTTCGGTGCTACAGTGCGACTTAGTGCAGTGCGGTAAAGTGTTTTTA
The DNA here is from genome assembly GCA_019009955.1 of Riptortus pedestris. Lineage (NCBI taxonomy): Eukaryota > Metazoa > Arthropoda > Insecta > Hemiptera > Alydidae > Riptortus > Riptortus pedestris. The sequence goes on from CM032233.1 coordinate 31,909,660, forward strand.
TAAGAGCAGTGTTGTGCCGTGACTGTAACAGTTTAGTGCCGTGTTTAAGACAGTGCAGTGCCGCGAATTTGGTGTACTTCAGTGACCGTGAGTGAATTATTGGACTGTGTAATCTGAAGAACAGTGACGCTATCAGTGCATATTGTGAGTAGTAATTAAGAATAATTACCAAGTGTATTGTGCATTGTGAAATAAATTGTGCTGTGATAAAAACTGTGAAACTTGTGAGTGTTTAATTTTGTAATCCAAAAGAACTCTTATTAACAACGTTTACTACTGGTTTTGTAATAAAACGTAACAATATTTACTACACTATTTCTTCTTGTAGCTCGACAGAAGATCTGATAAATTGCATAAATTTGAAAGTTCTCAATAGAACTTATAAGGAGGCAAACCTCCTTAGACTTCAGGACCTCCTTTAGCAATTCTTCCGTTTGGGATGCATCTGTATAGGTTTTTGCTAGTGAGTCAGAAGAGTGAGTCCCAGATGAGAACAGCATATGAATGTATTGGTGAGTTTGGCGGTAAAAAATGAGGACCAATAATTAATTCTACCATTGAGCCCACACCAAACTTTAGCCGACCATCGCCGCTGCTGGTATATTTATCAAACCCACTTTGAACCAGGACTAGCCCAAGGCTGTTGGTGGTGGCTGTTTTGATTTCAGGTGCCATAGCTGCAAAACATAGCCATGAACAGTTTTGAATAATATCTGAAAAATATCATTTATTAATTTATGAAGCAAAAATTCCACCCGACTCTGTCATGACTGTTGAAATCAGTTGAAATGTTCTATTTTGTTAATACCGACTATTAGTTATTTCAATATATATTAACAACCATCCATCCTGTCACTGCAAAGATATTGAATCTTAACCGTTCTGAATTAATTAAGAGCGCCATTAACACATAAAAATCATTATCACATTCCGTTATAACTGAAAACAACAGTCGCAAAACGTATTGCCAAAGATTTGGTAGAAACCGACCCTTGAATAACCTCTAATAATAAGAGGTTGCGAGATATTTCTAATCTTTCCTTTCTAACCAGAAGGAGTGAATATTTAGTGAGGTAAAATCGTAATTGTCTTCGTTATTAAGCATCGGAATAAAAGTGTTATATAACCAGTCTCACTTGTAAAATACTTTCATACAAATTTTCTATAGCTGAAATAGAACCGAAATTATTTGTATTTGTGCGCTTTCATATTTCAGTAAACCTGAACTCCTACTATTGCGATTTTAACTGGAAACTATCACGATAGATCTTGTGTTAAAATTTATGACTCATATACATAGGATAATGGCATTTGTGATGATCATTCCATCATAGGGTTACCTCATTATTCTTGAAGCTTTTCTGTGAAGGGATATTTACTGTAAGTCGACTTTTCCCAAAACAAAACTTTTCTAAAAAAAAGTCCAAAAGGGGCTGCGAAAAAGAAGCAGATTTTCAACGTGTAGTTATACAATAGAGAAATCTCCATACGAGAGCCGAACAGTTACGGCCGAACCCCCTCCCTCCCACTGGCCCGATTTCAGCCATTAACGAACTTGATCTGTCTTTTTGCATAAAACGTTTAAATATCGAGTTTGGTAACGATCAAACAAAAATCGCGACCGCTAGAGCGTTAACAGACAAATATATATATATAATTTTGAACGGACCTCATTTTCGTCATCTCCTAGGTAGGATCGATGGACATTTGAAGAAACATTTCGAAAATCGCGTCATGAGTACGACCTCAATAGCAGATTTTCCTTAAGGGAAATCTGCTAAAAATAGGTTTGTCAAAATTTACGTAATTCAAAGAAGAATATTTTCTACTCGGTGCAAACATTTTTATTTATATTGAGTCATGTGGACAGAAAACCAATTGACAAATATTTATCTGGCACATAATAAATATTAAAAATAGAAATATTTACGGACCCGTGTTTTCCCTCTTCAGAGCTCATAAAAATAAAGTTCTTCAATTATCAAGATAAGATGTTGATGTCTAATGTGTATAATGTTCTTAATTTTTGAAGGTCCATATAAATATATTTCTTTCATATTGGACATTTATAAATATTTCGGGCAATATTAGAGTGAGAGGTAAAACCAATAGACCAACATTAATAGAACATTACAATTACAAAAAGACTGATTAAATACAATTTACCATCCTATGTGACTTAAAAACACATAGTACATTAGATATTGAATGTTCACTGTATGTAATGAAAAAGTGAAAAGTTAAAGACTTTTTATATCAAATGAAAATATTGTATTTTCTTGGGCCTAGATTCAAAACTCATTAGATTAAATTCATACACAAATTATTATCAGTTCAATAATTCACCATTAAACAAAATTAATGAGTTGATTCAAATTTATTTTCTTAAATATTTATTTTAATTTCTTATGGGGATCCTTTACAAATTATTATATATTCAGTATCTCTTATTAATATATTTTTCTCATATATACATACAACTATACACACACACACACACACACATATACCCTCCTTATTATTTTATTACTATAAAATCCTCCTTATTATTGTGACTATTATTGTCTCCCTAGAAAAGGAGTAAGTTTTTAAATTAAAGCATTATCGTTCGACCCAGGAGACTTACAAATATATATATATATATATATATATATATATATATATATATTAATTCTATAGGCTGAAATGCTTGTATGTTCATATTCGAAATCCTTAATAAACTTTTCATTTGAAATTAAAAGCAATGTTCAATAATAGAGAAATGTAAACTCAAGAATATGAATATTTCCTTTATTTTATGTAGAAAAAGGTACATAACCAATGTTATTTATTTCGTTATTTTCAGTAATTGAGTTTTTTTGAATTTCTTTAATTTGTATCCTTCTGGAATCTACTGATCTTTTTTATCCCATTACTGCATTAAGGTTTTAAATTACTAAATACCTTATGGTGAATTTAATTTTCTTTAGTAATGCAGAACTACGGATTAAAGGTGAAATATATCAGCAGACTGAATACATATGAATGTATTATGGATTTATATATTTAGAAATATGCTTCGAAATGTTGCTTAGTTTATACAGCACCTGTTTGGAGGAATATTTATAAGGGGAGAAAGGAATTTAAATATTTTTTTTTTTTTTTTTTTTTTTTTTTTATGAAATATTGTATTTCTTTAATTTTATCTTTCATACAGACGAAGCTTTTTTTTTTTTATGAAATATTGTATTTCTTTAATTTTATCTTTCATACAGACGAAGCTTTTTTTTTTCTTTTTTTTTTATGAAATATTGTATTTCTTTAATTTTATCTTTCATACAGACGAATCTTTTTTTTTTCTTTTTTTTATGAAATATTTTATTTATTTAATTTTATACTTCATACAGACAAAGCTTTTTTTTTTTTTTTTTTTTTTTTTTTTTTTTTATGAAATATTGTATTTCTTTAATTTTATCTTTTATACAGATGAAGCTTTTTTTTTATTTTTATCCTCATATGTCCACACTATTGGTTCCACATCCTTACAGATTTTCAGTAAGGATGTCAGCCCAGTAGGATATATGGGGATAAAATCATAAATATGAAGTGTGTGAAAATTAATATTTTGAAAATATTTCATTTGTTTTTTATATATTATTGCTCTTCAGCTATTTTATCTTCCTCATAGAATTTGTAAGAAGCAGAAGCCCAGTGAGAGACAGACATTAAAGGCAAATTCATCCTATAAAAAGTATTTCTTGGTTGTAAGGAAGAGAAAAGGAAAAAAAATTGTATAACAAATGCAGCTGTTTCTAGTAGACAGTGAACCACTAATTAGAAAAAAAATTACTACTTACCTGAAGTGGCCATGATAGGAAATGAGGTGAAGTAGACAAATTTCCAGAAGGGGCTGGAGATGATGATTGCAGGTAGTTTAGGTACGAAGAAAATATTGTTGTACTAAAACTATCCAGAAAATGTTCAATCTTTTGAGCTGGTGGGAGCATGGTGGCAGATTTGAAAGGGGTAATGCGGGAGACATGAAAAACTTACAGTTACTTATAGTGAACCGAACAATAAGGGGTAAGGATTTATATAAAAATAAAATATAATATAATAAACTTTTAATAAAATATAAAATTACAAAGAAAAAAAATAAACAGCTGATATTACATTCATTCAAGGTAAACTCATGAAGTATATATATTTAGGACTTAAAAGTGCATCGAAATTGCTCAATATATTCAATAGTAGGAATATAGATTTCTTGGTGATAGTCAATTAATAGATTCATCATCACGTGTTCACATATTGAAGAATTTTTAACACCTAGAATGTTTCAACACTATTACCAAATATATAAATATAACTTGAAACTATTAAAATATAATTTGATAATGAAGGGTTCATATCACTAAAACATTTATAAAAATTACATAAATAAATTGAATGTAGTATCTCTGACATTGAAATGCTTTTAAGTATTTTAAACAGATAGATACTAGAAAGTGACTTTGTCTTAAACTTCCTCCCGATTTTTGGGATGATTCTAGCTAATAGATTGATTTTATTGGCTAATATGTACATATTTTAGCCTGAGTCTGGCCCATTTAGTGTTAGTAATCTTACTAATAATATACAAAAAATATATATATAAGAACTAATGACATAATATTAACCTGCTATATACATAAAATAATATATTTTTTTAAAATAAGTGTTTTCAAGAGTACTCAAACTTCTAAAATTCTTTATAAACTTAATCTGATTAGCACTATTTAAACATCATATGTATTTAATTTTATTTGTTTACTGTGACGTGTAAATTGACGTTGGACCTTTCTATATTATAGTGTTTAATTATCAAGATAATTGTATATACTTCAAAAATCATGTCATTTGTTCAGTTTATGAATATAATCAATGTAAAGAATGTTTTTCAGGGACATTAGGTCATCACTTGTGGCTATTCACTTCTTCTTTCGACTACCATATATAAACAAGAATTCCACGCATACTCATTAGACCGGAGAGATTCATATTTTATTATACAGACGCATCCAAAACAGACTTTGGGACTGGGATAGCTGCAGTTGTAGGAGACAGTACTGTGCACAAAAAACTACATAACTACAATACAATATACACGGCAGAATTACAGGCTATACTCTTAGGACTAACGAACATCACAACTACTAAAAGAGACATAGTCATTTGTACAGACTCATTAAGTTCAATAAAGTCACTTGAAGACATATACTCCACCAATCCCCTTATTATTGAAATTTTTAACAATATTCATAGACTAAAAAAACACATTACTATTTATTGGTTACCCGGCCATGTGGGCATATCTCAAAGTGATATAGTAGACAAAGCAGCTAAACAATCAACTGAACTTGAACAAATAGATTTTTTGGACATACTTCACCAAGACGCTTTCTCTCAAATAAGAAAACTCGTAATTAATGACTGGAATAATTTATGGTATAACATGTTAAAATATGAATCGCCATTGTAGTGGCATGGTCCTATTTATTTTGTACTTTTGTAACATTTAGCTTTGTAAAAATGTTAATATTTATTTAATTTTGTAAAATTATATTCAAACATGTTAAAGATGAATCGCCACTGTGGCGGCATCTCAAATAAAAAAATAATAATATAAACCTCTTCAAGTATTGCTCTCTATAATACCTGCATTCTGAGCATTGCATTAATAAATGTTTTAATCCGTCCGAAATAAATCCCAGTAGCATTCACAAATTTCTTCGGATTTTATTATTTTTTTATAGTGATACAGCTTCAAATAATTGTTATTTGAAATTCTTAGTTGGCTAACTAATTTTACTTTCTTCATATTCAATTTGAATTTCAGATAATCTTCGGGTTGGAGATTGCTATAATAACAGACACTTCTATAAAAGGGATTCTATGGTGAACTATATACTCTATTTATGCCGGTGGATAATATGCGACTAGTTGCTTGTTTTAAAATTTTGTTTTAATTTGCTAGAAAATTTGTTTCAAACGTGATATCACTAAAGTACTCTTAGACATTATTTAAAATTTCTATTACTTTTATTTCTGAGGCCCAATTATAATTTATATCATGACTACTGGCATCCAGCGCTATTAGTCTATTGAAACATTTTCTTGCTATTCTATTTGCAGAGAGTGACAATATTTTTATACAAAAATTTATGTATTTGTTTCAACACCTGAACTGTTATGTGGCTCCGCCCAGTTTCCAGTCTAACCATATAGTTAGGTGTGTAGGCATTTTGGCCAAATATACAAAGATTTGAAAAATGCATGTTTGACCGATTCCAGTTGACCCAAGTAATTCATGCTCAAAATTTCAGAGGCGTAGGTTTGATGTCATGATTGCTTCAAAAGTGTAATCTTCGTTTCCCATGCGTCACTCTTCTCTTTTCGAGTCTAGCTAATATAAATAACAATACCTAGAGTTAATACAAATAAATGTAAAAATTTAAATAAAATACTTTACATTACTGATAAGGGTTTTCCTTTTAAGAAGACTGCTAACCATTAATTTTCATATTTATATCTATACACATAGTTTGTTCAATTATTTTTCAATTTCACACACACACATTTTTGGCATTATAGACCCAAAGCGAGACTCAAGGGACTCATGGACATAGTTTACACGAAATTAGTGGTCAGCTCGACGTACAACCCCGGTTATCCAAGGTGGATCTGCAATGAGTTTTCCGGACCATCTGTGGCTATTTCACGCTGTCAATCTGCAAGTGTACGAGATCTAAGAGAGTCTTAATCTTTTGTCATCCCGAGGGGCTGTCAGACGTATTTATATACTCGATAAGCTCTCGCTGATCCACAAACACTGTGATACTAGCGCGCTCTATTAGTGACCTCATGAACTAATATCGTTCTCCTTTTTTGCGAGGATCGAACCTGCATCTATTCTTATCTTCGGCTTGCTGACAGTAGTGGTAGGTGTACCCACTCATTAAATTATATATATATATATATATATATATATATATATATATATATATATATATATATATATATAATTTACAAATATAAACTATCACATAAAATTATTAGCGAATGCTCCTTAAATAATAGGTACAAAATATTATAGATTCATTACAAAATGTTCTCTGTAAATTATGGAAATGTTAAAAAAGAGAGCTTACAACAAAAATAATTATCCATCAGATGTGTTAAAAATTATATATGTATACTGTCGGACCCGAGAGAGGTTGTAAAAAAAATTGATATGTGCATGTTTACCTAAAACAAATAGAAAATGAAATATCGCGAGTTTTTTATTCAGGCCTCCCTTACAACCCCCACTCCAGTTCGTACCTAAAAAATTTAATATCGCTTATAATCATGGAAGAATTAATGCTAATTCACGTGAAGAGTTTTGTTAAGTTCGGTTCAATCGTAAGTGCCCAATAAAATTGTTGGCTCCCTCTTTATTTTTTTTAGTGTATACGACAAATGTGAATATAAAAAAAATTACTCTAAATAACAACATAAAAAACTTTTATTCTGTGCATATTTGCTGAAAACCCAATAGGAAACGAAATATCACTATTTTTAATTTTAAGCCTCCCTTACGCCCCCCCCCCACTCCTGCTCCATCTGCCGGGCTGCTTTGTGACCCTAAACCATCCTGGGCGTTACACAAACGCGTATAAAATAATTCATTCAAATCGGTCCAGCCGTTTAGGAGTTCAGTGACATACACACGTACAGTAGAATTATTTATGTATAAGGATTACATATAATTAAAATATATACTCAACATTTGTCTTGGTATGCTTCTAAATTATATTATATACCAGTCAAACTGAGTACAGCCGTTGGGGACAACATCTTGTATGGGAAATTTTTGAGTGATGAGAAGGGGCATGGGGGCGGCTGGTTCCTTTGAAGTGCCCACCTTAAAGCTATCGGCAGTTTATCTTTGGCCGCTCGCTGGATAAATACTGGAAGGCGGTTGTTTACTGTTTGCCCTTCCTTTCCCCGACGTCTTCCTATCCACTCTCCTTCATTTGGAAAATTAAACACTTCCTTTAAAAGCTCTCTTAAATGGTTTTGAATGCCTTTTCTCATGCTGCTCAAACCAAAACGCCGAAATATAAGGAATATACATGCGGGAACACGAACTGCACTCAGCGGCAAGCGGTGGCGTCTGGCACCATGGAAAATAGTCATTAGATTTGTAAAACCGTTTTAGCTGATTTCCATTAAGGGAATTGAGATCGTACACATGGCGCCATTTCCACAAATTTTCCTCAAATGTCCATTAATCCTACCCAGGAGATGATGAAAATGAAGTCCGTAAACTCTAGATATCTATCTTTCTATCCATATATATATATATATATATATATATATATATATATATAATTGTGTTGATGTGGCCGACCAGGTTATATTTATAAATGGTGTTGTTATTCTTTTTGGATTTTCGGCCAATGTTGGTGGAAAAATCTTAGTTTATGCCGATATTTCGAGAATCTTTATTTTCTCTTCTTCAGGGCAAGACTAAAGATACATAAAAACTACTGTATGTTAACGCTCTAGCGTTCGCAATTTTTGTTTGATCATTACCAAACTCGATATTTAAACTGGTTCCACACTTGATCTCATCTCACCATATATTCTCTATTTCTGAGTAAACATCCCGTGAATAGAAGTGGGGTTTTACTAAAGTCTGAAAATACGAATAACTTGCTTATTATTTTAGCTTCCAATAATTTGATTCGTGATATAACGGCTTATTGTGAATATAACATAAGAAGGAGTGAGGGGTTCCAGGTAAGCTAGTGTCCAGGTAAATTGTTTTCGTGTGGTGGGTTGTACAACAAACAAACTAATACGGTGACCAAACGCATAAAACCTACTGACCAACAGACATCTAACTCAGTACAACATTTTGACGGGCTTGAAGATGGTGCCATTGCATCGAAAGTGCTTGCCAACTGTACTGAACCATTAGTCAGTGACGACGGTATGCACCGACAGGTATGACAACATTATCATTTATATTGGCGGTTCTAACCCTTTATATGTATTTTGTATTTATTTATTTATTTCCTCAATGAAGTAACCTTTCAGAGGGAGTTTATTTCTTGCATGTCCCGTACAATATAGTACATTACATGCATTTTTAGTTTAATAACAAATTTTAAACTATATTTACAATTTTTTTTAAATATATAAATATAAATAATTAATCTTAACTCCAATATATAAATTAGAACATTATTGAACAAAACATTAAATGATGAAAAATAAAATGATATGTATATTATCAAATTACCCATAATTGCTATTCAAATAACTTATTTTCTGGTATAACACTTGTGCAAATTTCCTCAGTGATTTATTGCACTTATAGAATAAAATTCTATCCTCAACTGGTCATGGGTTTTCATTACTGTTTCTTGTAAAACGTACCTTTCGTTTGAAGGCAGTGTACAGTCATGTAAGAGCTGGGTGTAGGTCTATTCAGTAGTGAAATCACATGGGCATAATGGGTTATTAGTCAGTATAAATCTGTTTAGGTACACTTTAATTGAACCATGTCCAGTTAATAGTTGTGTCGTGTAAAAGTCAGTAGGTGTAACTTTAATGTTCTAATATTCTGCAATATCGGGAATAAAAGTCTTTAAATGTTGTCCTTTATTTGTCACTGTCCAATGCTGTTGCCATTTGTTTATGCTGTCTGTGTGTAGTAAATGTTTAATGCTTGTCTTCGGTATTTTTGTGTAACATTCTGAAATTTTGGCAGATTTGGAAGCTGACTTTGCATATATATAAGTCATCTCCAGTCAAGTATTGACGGACATTTTAGGAAATTTTTCTGATTTCGAATATCGCGGCATGAGCACAAGCTTATATCCCTTAAGGGAAATCTGCTGGAAGCGAAGGTTATTAGTACTTTGAGTGAAATGGAAAAAATTGGGTTGGCATGTCCTCGAAGTAAAGGCTGTGTCCTACATCTTAGTACCATTCTCCTTGTGCACGTTCAGCTCTTTCCCAATCTAGCCTCGAGGAAATTCTTAGTCTCCTCACTCCATGGTCAAAATAGAAGGCAATATTTTCAAATTGCCAAAAAAAAAAAACAAGTTTTAGGAGTGAAAAACATAATAATATTACGATGTATTGAGTTGAAATTAATAAAAGTGCGGCACGCAAGGGCTGCGTAAATTAAGCAGGTTTCCTACGTGCTGGTATATCGCAGTAGATCTCATCTCACCACATATTCAGACTGAAAACAAGAAAGTACGAATTTGAGTTACGAAAAAATGCATAGAACTGTAATTGTGGAGCGTCAACAATTTAACAAGATTGGTTCTATAACATTTTTCGATCCGACTCATAATCGCCCTCCCTCTAAATCCCAACTATTCCAGGTCCCACGTCAGTCACAAATATGATCTTTAGCGTTGAATATAATATATAAATATTTATTATAGTATAGATAAAATTAATATTTTCTAGTAAAGAACGAAAAATCTTAATTCATGACATCACACGACGAATTTGCATGTATGTCATATAATAAAGGCCTCTTGAAAGCAATATTTGGTGCTTAAGCTTACATTAAAGTTGTTCATGATATAACAGCTTATTGTTAATATGATATGAGGAGGAGTGGGGGTTTACTGAAAGCTGAAAACTACAAAAAAAAATACAAATATCTCAGTTTATAATCACGATAACGAAAAACAAAGTCCGTCACGCAGGGGCTGCGTAAACTAAGCAGATTTCCCACGTGAAGTTTTACAATAGAGAAATCTGCCTAATAACAACTGTAGTAGTAAGAAACCTCTAAACCTAAAACATTACTTAGGGCATAATAACCCAGTAGTTTCTAGCCCCAAAAAACAGTTAACCTAACCTCTAAACCTATTCATGAGGGACGAATAGTTATGGAAACGGCCGCCAGAGCTCTCGGCGGAAAGTCTGAACATAGCCTACTGGCGACCACACGCAGAATACAAATGCAAATATCTCGGTTAATATTCAAGATACAGAATAAATGTATAGAACAATATTTATAGTAAATTTAGTTTGCAATAAGATTTATTGTATACAATTTATCGACCCAACGCATAATAACGGAGATATTTTGAGTTTTCAAAAATCCCCCCTCCCACTGGTCCGATTTCAGCCATTAACGAACTTGATCATCCTTTTTACATAAAACGATTAAATTCCGTGTTTGGTAACGATCAAACAAAAATTGCGACCGCTAGAGCGTTAACAGACAAATATATATATGTATGTATATATATATATATATATATATATATATATATATATATATATATAATTTTGAACGGACCTCATTTTCGTCATCTCCTGGGTTAAATCTGCTAAAAAGTACATACCACCATTTATAGAACATTAGATTTGCAATAAGATTGATTTTATACAAATTTTCGATCCAGCGCCTTATAACGGAGAAATTCCGAATTTTCGAATTTCCCCCTTCGAAACCCTCCTTCCCACTGGTCCGGTTTTAGCCGTTAACGCACTTGATATTCATTTTTACGTTAAACAGTTAAATATTGAGTTTAGTATTGATTAGACAAAACATTGCTACCACTAGAGCGTTAGCAGACAAATATATATATATATATATATATATATATATATACAAAATTTTGAACGGACTTCACTCTCATCATCTCTTAGGTAGGATACATGGACATTTGGAGAATTTTTTTTGAAAATCCCACCATGAGTAACAACCTCAATAGCAGATTTCCCTTTGGGGATTTTATTTGGCACAAAAGACTCAACTAACTAAACAAATCTCGGTATGTGTTTTATCACTAACTCCTGCATGATAATAAGCTGTACCAATAATTCTAGGGACGAGGAGGAGTGGAGGTCTTAAATAAAAAATAACACTATTTCCTTTCCTATTGGTTTTTCGACAAATATGAACGTGACAAAAGTTATTTATTTTGTTATTTAGAGTAACTTTTGCCGTATAAATCAGATATACACTAAAAACTAATCCTTGAGCCAACAATTTTATTGGGCACTAAGGATTGAACCGAACTTAACAAAACTTGGCTTGTGAATAAGCAGTAACTCTTCCATGGTTATAAGCTATATTAAAATGTTTAGGTACGAACGGGAGTTGGGGTTGTAAGGCAGCCTTGAAATAAAAATTGGCGATATTTCATTTCGTATTTCTTTTTCGGCAAACGTGTACATAACATAAGTTGTTTATTACGTTTAGAGTAACTTTTGTTACATTCACTTTTGTCGTATAATGAAGAGATATACGCTAAAACAATAGCGGAAGTCAACAATTTTATTAGAACTTATTTAAGGCTTTTTAATATAGGTATATTATGGCGAATTGTGTTATCTTTTAGTCTTATATGATAGTTCTAAGTATGATTCGGATTCGTTAGGACCTCCGTCGCCCCCTCCTCATTTATTTATTTTCCCTAGAAAATAACTTCGCTAAAAATTCATGACAGACGTTATTAGGAATCATTGTTAACCGAAATTTAGTATATATTGTAAAGAGAGCTAGCTACAAGCAAGCGGCGTGTATTATGTTGGAGTATATAGGGTATATATATATATAAGGCCTAGGAGATTGAGGGGGCTGGTGATAGGGGTGGCTGCCCACTAGCCCGTGTAAGTGACAAGGACTAGCTAACACCTCACATGTCACGTCTACACTACAACCTATCCTACCATAGTCTCCCTTCCTCCCTACCTTGCAAATACATCTGCAACCATACACTATATTCCCTTCTCAATGGATCTCGAGAAGTTCAATGCTAAAATGAAATCAATAGTAAGTGGGCCAAAATATTTCAAGAAAATATTAAATCTAGAGACCAGTCGGACGTCATGTGCCTTTTAGCAGATTTCCCTTAAGCAATGGAAACTAAAATTTTCCTGGGTTTAGAATTGAATGGATAATTTTATTTTGAAAGATATATTTTGGTATAAATGATATCCTACTCATATATGGAGATATTTTTTGGTTTACTTAGTCGCAATTTGTGTTAGCTGGATGTAGTTGAAAGATAATTCAGGAAGGCTTGTAATACGTTCACACTCCTGCTAACGAGAAATACTTATCAAGTGGTTAAAGCGAATGCTACTTATTAGTAAAAAAAACTCACTTACGTAAACGAAAACAATCTCTAAAACATTTAGAGAAATTATCAATTTCAACCAGTCGAATACTTAAAGAATGAAGTTTATTAAAGATCCGTTTAAGGCGTTAAATAAGTTGTGATATTTCGAAAAATTAGATACAAAAATTGCAGAAATATAAGAAGGGTTGACAGGTGATGTCTTATTCGGCTGTTGTTTTAGCAGATTTCCCTTAAGGGAAATCAGCTATTGAGGTTGTACTCATGACGGAATTTTCGAAATTTTTCTTCAAATGTCCATCGAACCTACCTAGTAGATGACGAAAATGAGGTCCGTTCAAAACTGTATATATATATATATATATATATATATATATATATATATATATATATATATATATATATATATATTTGCCTGTTACCGCTCTAGCGGTCGCAATTTCTGTTTGATAGTTACCAAACTCGATATTTAGTCGTTTTATGTAAAAAGAAAGATCAAGTTCGTTAATGGCTGAAATCGGACCACGAGGAGGGGGGGGGGTGTAGAGGGAAGGATTTTCGAAAATTCGAAATATCTCCGTTACTATACGTCGGATCGAAAAATTGTACAGAATCAATCTTATTACAAATTAAATTTACTATAAATATTGTATATTAACCGAGATATTTGCATTTTTATTAAATCTGGGCGGCTAACGGACGAGAGTGACTTTCCCGCCAAAAGCTAGTTCGGCCGTTTCCTTGACTGCTCGGCTCTCATGAAATGTCTCTATTGTAAAACTTCACGTGGGAAATCGGCTAAGTTTACGCAGCCCCTGCGTGACGGACTTTTTATTTTGATGAGCAGTCAAGGTGTGCGAAAAAATAATTAGGAAGAAAGGTCCCGCCAACGGTAGGACAAAAAATTTTCCGAAGCGATTAGGGGTAATGATCCGTAATAACTTATAAGTGCATGTCAATTTGGTGAATTGCTTACAGTTGCAATCATATAAATGTGTGGTATACCAATGAGAGGAAATCCTTAGAATTTATTGAATTTTATTGACAACACCGTCAAAAATTAAATGTCCTTACTTTCACGCATTTGTCTCACATTTCATAGAACCCAACCATGACCACGGCTCCACTAGTATGCATGAAGGAATATAATGAATAAGGTAAATTATTTAAAAAAAAAACTAATTTCAATCAAATTTATATTTAGGTTTCAGGTGTGTAATCCTTTCTAATTTCTTCTAAGCTATTGGACAGGGTAAGTAATATCGTTCCTTGACCATCAAATCGCCTTAATAACTTGCACCCTAATTTTGGCCGCTGAAGAGGCAGGCCAAATGAAAGGCCTACTCTTTAGAGGCCTATATCCAGCGATGGATTTACGCCTAGGCCCGTGAGGCCTGGGCCTAGGGCGGCATAATTTGAAGGGCGGCAAAAGTTTTGAAATGCCAAAATTTCAGAGGCAAAAAAAAATAAAGACAATCATTTTCAAAAATTGGTTCAGATTATTTCTTATAAAAAATGTTCTATAGAATATATTATAATTCATTAATTTACTTCTCAATCTGTATGGGTAAGATGGTAATTTTTTAATAGATTAATTATAGTCTTTGTCGAGTAATGTTCTTTACTTTCTGTTCCTTTAGTGAGATTAACCTCACGTGTATAACGCGTTTTGAAATTACTAAATCTGAATAACTTCTCAACTTGTTTTTAGTGTGAAATAATAATAATAATACTGTCTATTGAAGCTCAACTAGTCCAAGAAATTAATTATGACGATATAATCGACGTTTATGCGCGAATCAAAGACAGGAAATTTTTTTTTCAAATTGATTCATATTAAAAAAAATATTTATTATTTATCTGTCTGAAGTTTATAACTTATTTATCTGTAATGTTTATTAGTTATATTTAAAAAATTATGTTACAATAAATAAAGTGATTTTAAAATAAAAATATTGGATCAAAATTAATGAAATTCATTTAAATGAACTTTATTATCAAAAAGGGCGGCGCTTCGAACGGGGCCTAAGGCGGCAGCAAGCCTAAATCCTAGCCTGCCTATATCTTCTTTAAAAAATATAAATTGAATTCATTCAAATTAACTTCCATATACACATCTGTTTCATTGAAGTAAACCCACTGACTTTACAATCGAAGATTAAAATACGTCAAAAGAAATGAAATAAATTTATAAAATGAAAGTATAAGTAATATGAAAGTAAAATGTACTTACAGCTAGAGAAGTCCTAGTCAACATTGTAAACTCCTGTAGAGATACTCTTGGTATTGACCGATCACGTAATATAATAGTTTGTACTTTTAGCAGTTCACGTCAGCAAATTTAAATTGAAACATATCAGTCATATTTTTTTTGTTAGCTCAGGTTAGCCATGTGAGTTAAAGCGTTGACCTTAATCTCACATGGTAGACCTAGTTCGATTCTTGCCTGGGCAAAGGAATTATTTAGTGACGAAATTCATTAAATAACATCCTAAGTCCCACCTTGGCTAGAAAAGGGTGGTAACCTGTAGATAACTCGTCTCAATTCGCCTGAGTTGCAAAAAGAGGACGTTAATAAATATAATAATAATAATAATTTTTTTGTGTCTTTTACAGTGAGAAGATGAAATGGTGTGGACTATGTAATAGAGATATTTTTTTATGATATCTTGTTTACAGTTTTTACTACTTTTCGTTTTCTTTTATTATTCCTTTTGTACTATTTTAGATTTTTCAATATATCTACTAATGTATTATGTTTCAGCTTATTTCATAAATATCGTATTTTGATTTCGATATTCAGTTTATTTTATCCTCTGTTCAAGAGAAATTATTTTATATTTTATTGTGCTATTTCAACCCTGTTTCCAAAATGTTATGAGATATTTAAACATTTTTGACGATAAGTTAATAAAATATTTGAATTTAATTTTTTGTCTTTTATTTTATACCAAAATTTTTAATTATCCTCTCTGTAGTCTGAATATCTCTATAAGAATTATACTTTCATTAGATTTTTAAAATAAAACGAATATACCATTCCTTGCCTTAATACCAAATTATGTTTTCACTTGTAATGACGTTTTCATTTGAGATTTTATTTCTTGATTCGTATAAGTATATTTGCTATACATACTCGATATTTAACTGTTTCATTGAACACTAAAGATCATATACATTAATGGCTTAAACCGGCCAGGAATAGATGGGCGGCGGATTAGTGGAGAGGGAACCTCCTTTATCTTGTTTCGGATAGGAAAATGTTATGTCAACCTTGTTGAACTATTGATGCTCTACAATCACTTTTACCTTTTTTTGTAACACAAATATTAGGCGAATTTTTCGTACTTTCTTCTTATCAGACTTTCAATAAATCCCACCTTCAACACATCGGATTTTTGTATTATCAGAAAAGAGGGAATATATGGTGAAATGACATTTTTAGCGTGTCCTTCGAGCAAATGGGAAATACGCTACGTTTACGCAGCCTCTGCGTGACAGACTTTTTTCGTACTCATGACGCGATTTTCGAGAAATTTCTTCAAATGTCCATCGAAACAGGAGATAACAAAAATGAAGTCCGTTCTAAATTGTATATATATATATATATATATATATATATATATATATATATATATATATATATTTATATTTATATATATGTCTGTTAATGCTCTAGCGTTCGCAATTATATTTTATCGTTACCGAACTCGATATATAATCCTATTATGTAAAAAGAAAGATCAAATTCGTTAATGGTTGAAATCGCACCAGTGGGAGGAAGGGGGTGGGGTAGAGAAGATTTTCTAAAATTCAAAATACCTCCGTTACTATGCATCGGATCGAAAAATTGTATAGAACAAGTCCTAGTGCAAGTTAAATGTGCTATAAATATTGTTCTATACATTTATTCTCTATCTTGAATATTAACTGAGATATTTGCATTTTCCAGTTTTAGCCTTCAGCAAACCCCCCTTCTACTCATGTTACATAAACAATACTCTTTTATATAATAAACCACATTATTCGAAGCAGGACATTAAACACCAAATATTGTTTTCATAAAACTTTTACTTTTTAAGATTATGTTCAAATACGTTCTGTTGCCCCTACCCCCTTCTTTTGTACTTGGATTACTAAAATTTGAGTGATAAAACTGATTCTGATTCATTACAGCACTGACTTTATTATATTGTTTTCAATATAATTACTTAATATGTTATATTTAGACATATTTCATTGATTGTTTGTCTTTCCGGTCTATCTACCTATTCAGCGCTAGAGGTTGGCTGGGCTAATTGTTTACAATTCAGCCGCTTTCCGTTGTAGAGATTATTGACTTGTATTGTAAATTGACTGAAATATTTCTCATTACCGTTTGTATTTATTCACGGTTGTGTTTCCTGTATGTATATTTATCTATTCTAAAAGTTTGCGTGGGAAATCTGCTTAGTTTACGCAGCCCATGCGTGAGAGACTTTTTATTTTACCGGAAGAAAATTTCCAATTCAGGCCTAAGTAATTTCTGTTTACACAATATTAGTATGCAAGTCATTGTGAGAGGGTATGTTGTAGGTATCGGGCAGAGGCTGAAGGAGTAGCTCGGCTCAAGCTCTTCTTTATTCATGGAGGGGCTCTAGAAGCACTGTACAATGGAATGTCCTCCACCATCAACAGCTCGTTTTAGTCACCTATTAGCGTGTTTTCCCTTCCCCTTCTCATGATGAGCGTGGACTTGTACAAAAAAGTAAGTATGGGATGCTGCAGGACATTCACTAGACACTTGGAAATGGAAGAAATTACAAAACATTTATGAATTATTTGGACTACAGATTGAATAACTGAAAACACATAACGACATCCTATGTTGTTATTTTTATAAGTATTGGAAACTAAAACTTTCCTAGGTTACCTTCTGAATTGGTCGAATAATTTAGCAGGTTTCCCTTAAGGGAAATCAGCTACTGAGGTCGTACTCATGACGCGAGTTTGACGACCAAAATGAGGTACGTTCAAAATTATATATATATATATATATATATATATATATATATATATATATATATATATACACACTCAACCGCAAAAAAAACCGGACACTTCATTTTTGTCGTATTAAAAGCTAATTTTCAGCAATTTTCTTTATGTGGGTATTCTAGTTATTACAGAGAATTTAGAGTCTAAGTCCATCCTTCAGGATTAGTAAAAAATTAGATAAAACTCAGATTAGATTTATTTGTCGTGAAGTTGATCTATTCTAAACTGTAAGTAGTTTTTCGCACATTAAAACATCTTTAATTATTAACCAAGCATTTTCTTTAATTAATGTTTTATTTTTATTTCGATCCAGAATAATGGGTCTTTCAAACTTAGATGGAAGGCCGGAGCTTACGTTACATTGCCAAAACGCTTGGGGTAGCGAAGTCTACCATTCACTGTAATAAAAATGAAGAATAATTTTTTTTTTAAATGTGTTAATTTATCTTTTTATTTTTTTTTATTTTGTATTTTTGTGTAAATAATCAATAAAAATTATTCACTTTTGGCAGATTTTGTTTAAATAACATATAGATTGACCAATTATTTTAATTAAAAAGATTAATATACATATATATTAAGTATTTAACAAAATTATAAGACTAAATCTAAGTGTCCGGTTTTTTTTGCGGTTGAGTATATATATATATATATATATATATATATATGTGTGTGTATATATATATATATATATATATATATATATATATATATTTGTCTGGTAACGCTCTAGTGGCCGCAATTTTCGTCTGATCGTTACCAAACTTGATATTTATACGTTTTATGTAAAAATGAAGATCAAGTTTGTTAATGGCTGAAATCGGACCAGTGGGAGGGGGATTTAGAGGAGGGGAACTTCGAAAATTCGCAATATCTCCGTTATTATTCGTAGGATCGAAAAAGTTTATAGAAACAATCTTATTACTAATTAAATTTACTATAAATATTGTTCTATACATTTATTCTGTGTCTTGAATACTAACCGAGATTTTTGCATTTGTATTGTGTGTGTGGTCGGCTATGTTCGGGACTTTCCGGCGAGAGCTAGTGCGGCCGTTTCCGTAACTGTTCGTCCCTCGTGGGTAGGTCTAGAGATTCCTTACTACTACTGTTGTTATTAGGCAGATTTCCCTATTGTAAAACTTCACGTGGGAAATCTGCTTAGTTTACGCAGCCCCGTGACGGACTTTTTATTTTGAGAGATAGATTTTGGTATTAATGAACTCCTACTGATATGGAGATATTATTTAGTTTTCTTAATCGCAATTTGTGATAAATGTAAGTAGTTGAAGGATAGTTCAGGAAGGCTTGTAATAAGTTCACACTAACGTGATTGTGATACGTTAACGGCTAACGAGAAATGCTTATCATGTTGTTCAAGCAAATGCTACTTATTGATGAAAAAAAGATAATAAACCTCACATACGTATACGAAAACAAAATCTCTAAACATTTAGGGAAATCAGAGATTACAACCAATTGAATACTTATCTAGCCAGATGATGAGCGCGGACTTGGATGTAGTCCGGCACGCATGGGCTGCGTTAACTAAGCAGATTTCCCACGCGAAGGTTTTCAATAGATAAATATACATACGGATAACACTACCGTGAATGCTCAGTAAATTTACAATACAAGTTAATAATCTCTACAACGGAAAGCGGAAACAAACAGGCCAGCCAGCCACGTAGCGCTGCATAGATAGACCGGAAAAACAATCACTTAATGAAATATATCTGAATATAACATGTTAATTTTTTATTGAAAACAATTTACTAAAGATAGTGCTGTAATTTGTAATGAATCAGAATCAGTTTTATTTCAATCACTCAAATTTTAGTAATCCAAGTACAAAAGAGAGGGGGGGGGGGTCAACAGAAGGTATTTGCATATATCTCACAAAGTAAAAGTTCAATGAAAACAATATTTGGTATTTAATGTCCTGCTTCCAATAATGTTGTTTATTATATAACAGAGTATTGTTTATGTAACACTAGTAGAAGTGGGGGCTTACTGAAGGCCGAAAACTGGATAAAATATCTCGGTTAATATTCAAAAAAATAGAATAAGCGCATATAACAATATTTATAGAACCCTTAATTTGCAATATGATTTACAAAATGCAGTTTTTCGATCCGACTTACAGTAACGGAGATATTTCAAATTTTCAAAATTCTCCCCCTCTAAACTTCCCCTCCCCCTCGTCCGATTTCAGCCGTTAACGAACTTGTTTTTTTCTTTTTACATAAAACGACTAAATATCGAGTTTGGTAACGATCAAACAAAAATTGCGAACGCTGGAGCGGTAACAAACAAATATATAGATAGATTGATATATATAGACATATATATATATATATCTATATATATATAGTTTTGATCGGACCTCATTTTCGTCATTTACTAGGTAGGATCGATGAAAATTTGATGAAAAATTTCGAAAATTCCGTCATGAGTACTACCTCAATAGCTGATTAAGGGAAATCTGGTAAAAAAGGTTTCTTAAGCATGAGTGCTATTAAATCCTAAAATAGACAAATACATACTGATTAGTGTATTTACTTCATAGAGTGACTCAACATTGGCGATCCACTCTTTTACAGTTATGTTACTGTCAGATGTTAATTAAAACATAAATCTGATATTGGAAGAGTAGACCATAATAATATACATACTCTCAAGATACAGGCAAAACTAGAACATAAACAGATTGGAGTACAAATTACAGAGAGAACACATCTAGTCCTGTGCACAATCCTTCATCCCCATCCAAGGAACCAGGCAGTTGGCCAAGAAAATATAACAGTTGATAAAAACAGATTTGACCCAGAAGTGCATCCATTTCAAGAATGAAATATACAAAACAACCTTGCCGTCCAGCGGGAAACCTAACTTCATCTATATTAACATAAATACTCTTACATCACCATGAAAACTTTCACATTTCAACACTCAAGAGGCAATACAAAATATCATATTTGCCATAAAAATTGGAAAAAAAACAATTTGTGATCAGGTACATTGCCTCTTTAAGATGGACTAAGTTTCTCATAATTTATGCAGCTTGTAATTCTTGAATAAATTTGCATCTCAATAAATTTAAAAAAAATGTATGTTATATATTTTTAGTGGTTTTAAAATTGTTAGAAAATTTAATTTATTGTATATAATTATTCAAATTTTAAAAAAGAACTCGCATAATTTGACTTACTTTTTTAAATAATGTATTATATAATTATAAATGTTATTCAATAATATGTAAACAGATTAATTGAAATAATATTACAAAATTGTTTATAAAAAACAAAGCTGTTTGACGTATCCTATTTTGTTATGTTAACATTTAATGGAAATAAACACATTTCATCATGTTAGGTAGGTCCGAACTACACCCATTTTGCATCACCACAACTGAATATGTTGAACATATTAGAAGATTTCTCTTAAGGGGAATTTCTAAAGATTTAGACTTTCTAAATTTTTCTTCAAATATCCATCGATCCTACCTAGGAGATGACGAAAATGAGGTCCGTTCAAAATTGTAACAGAGATATTTCAAATTTTCAAAATTTTCTCCCTCTAAACACCCCCCCCCCTCCCACTGGTCCGATTTCAGCCGAACTTGATCTTTATTTTTGCATGAAACGACTAAATATCGAGTTTGGTAACGATCAAACAATACTTTCGACCACTACAACGGTAGCAGATAAATATAAAGATTTATGTATGTGTGTATATAATATATATATATATATATATATATATATATATATATATATATATATATACAGTTTTGAACGAACCTCATTTTCGTCATCCCCTGGGTAGAATCGTTGGACATTTGAAGAAAAATTGCATCACGAGTATGACCTCAATAGCTGATTTAGCTATATATTGCTGTTTGCAAATATGTCAAGAATTACCTTTTTCTTAATTAACAGATTTTCATATTTTAAAATCTTTAATGGTTTATGATTGAGAAATTTTAACAGAAATTCTAGTTCTCGGTAAGGTCTGAGATAGTGAAGTGAAGAATTTTCACATTAGTTCAGTTCAAAAATATATCTGGTAGTAAACAGGTCAAATCATTTTTGAAGTTGCCATGCTCTTAGCTGTATATAACTGATTTTTTAAATATAATTAAATATATTTTTAAGTAAATAAATAGAATGAAATACTTATAAATTGTTTAATAATTAAAATTTAATTTTTTATTTATAAGGTATGAAAAACTACTCTTTGATATTTAAAACCAATTAGGTATCCACCAAGGATTCCCTTTGATAATTCTTTTGGTTACTTATCAATAGCAAGTTCTTAACTTACCAATTTTAGTTCTTAACGTTGACTTCTTTGTGAGGAGAAATGTCCAAATTATTCCTTTTATGTAAGGGATTCAAAGTTGGTAGTAATAGTAATAGAGATAGAGGGTGGCAATTTTTTATTTGCCATCAGTATTGTAGCCTTTGGGCATCTTGCTAGATTTATTTCTTGAGTTCCATTCTCATTCCTTGTAGCTCCTTACCAAGCTAGACACTTTAAGTTAAGATTTTAGTGATATTCATGAGTTATCTGCTATAAGTTACTCTAATCGTAAAAATCAACTTTTGTTACGTACATGTTTGCCGAAAAAGAAATAGGAAATGAAATATCGCAAATTTTTATTTCAGGGCTGCCTTACAATCCCACTCCCGTACATACCTAAACATTTTAATGTACCTTATAACCATGGAAGAGTTACTGCTAATTCACATACCGAGTATATATATATATATATATATATATATATATATATATATATATATATATATATATAAAATTGTAACCTCTGTCTGTACATTGATTTTTTTCGCGAAATTTCACGATAACTTTTCGTTTCACATGTCATAGACACCATAACTACATTTTGTTTCTTTCGTGTTTGTTTGTTTATTTGTTTGTTTGTTTGTTACCTTTTCACGCATAAACGGCTGAACCGAATTTTATGAAACTTGGTACGTATATTACTACCAGGCCAACTTCGACTTTAGGCTATATTAATATTCTCTAAGACCAACAGAAATGGGGGTTATAAGGGAGGCCTGAAATTAAAAATAGCGATATTTCGTTTCCTATTGCTTTTTCAGCAAATATGCACATAACAAAAGTTGTTTATTTTGTTATTTAGAGTAACTTTTGTTATATCCACTTTTGCCGTATACGGAAGCATAAATGAGTTATACGCTATAAACTAAAGCGGGAGTCAACAATTTTATTTGGCACTAAAGACTCAACCGAATTAAACCAAACTCGGTATGTGAATTAGTACTAACGCCTTCATTATAATAAGCTATACTAACATTTCTAGGGACGGGCAGGAGTGGGGGTTATAAGGTAGGCCTGAAATTAATAATAGTGATATTTCGTTTCCTATTGCATTTTCGGCAAATATGCACATAACAAAAGTTGTTTATTTTGTTATTTAGAGAAACTTTTTTTTATATACACTATCATCGTATACCGACGTATAAAGGCGTTATACGCTAAAAGTTATAGCGGGAGACAACAATTTTATTTGGCACAAAAGACTCAACCGAACTAAATAAAACACTCACTATGTGTATTAGCACTAACGCCTTCATTATAATAAGCCATACTAACATTTCTAGGGACGGGCAGGAGTGGGGGTTATAAGGGAGGCCTGAAATTAATAATAATGATTTCCTATTGGGGTTTCGGCAAATATGCACATAACAAAAGTTGTTTATTTTGTTATTTAGAGAAATTTGCTCAACACTTCTTTCCAATATGAACTACCAGGTACCTCACCTGAAAAAATTAATTCAAATGTATGTCAATATTTTCTCCTTAATAATTCAAATCTATGCATAATGCACAGGAGACGGGAAATATAACAATATGCAGGACAGTGAAGTCTTACATAAAAAAATAATTTTATTATTAACAAATGCCTACAACGGGTATTAACCCTAAACACTGGAACGGGTAAATGTCAAAATATTGTGCAAAGTAAAGCCTTGCCAAAAATATACTATCACCATTCAGCCTCAAATGAATTCCCGAGCGAAGCCGGGTATCTGAGCTAGTATATATCTATATTTATCTGTTGCCGTTTTAGCGGTCACACGTATTGTTTGATTGTTATCGAACTCGATATTAAGTGGTTACATGTAAAAATAAAGATCAAGTTCGTTAACGGCTGAAATCGGGCAAGAGTGAGGTGGGGTTCAGAGGGAGAGAATTTTAAAAATTCGAAATATCTCCGTCATTTATCCTTCCTAAATATTGACGCTGGTGTTGTGTTACTAGTATGTGGATTTATCTCTTGTTAAACTTCAGGTGGGAAATCTGCTAAGCTTAAGCAGCCCCTGTGCGACGGACTTTATTAAAAGGCCAAAATGGGTATTGTTAGAATACTTAATGCAAATGGACATCTTATAGGACTCTAAATTCCCTAGACCTCAGGTACTCAATAAACAGAAACCCTTGTAAGCAGTATTTGTAGGAAACCAACAGCAACTTAATATTTATTACAATTCAAATCACATATGGAGAGAAGGATCTGGGGGAGGGGTCTTACTCATGGCTATTAGATACATATTCGTTCCTCTGGACAGTACGGTGAGGACACTCTCCAAATTTATTCACATTTCATATAAATATCCAATGACCCTGCTTCCCTGGAGAGGTTCATGAGTCGATGAGATTTAGGAAATGATTACTAGTACTGTGCCCCAATCATTCTGGCTTTGTTTTCACCTTCTAAATTATCCAAAAATAATTTATAATTTTGGACCCTAGATTAGCGAATCTTCTGCTTCAGAGGTCAGTCTTTTATCAGATTTCCCTTAAGGGAAATCAGCTATTGAGTTCATACTCATGACGCGATTTTCGAAAAATTTCTTCAAATATCCATCGATCCTACCCAGGAGATGACGAAAATGAGGTCCGTTCAAAATTATATATATATATATATATATATATATATATATATATATATATATAGATACATATATTAGTCTGTTAACGCTCTAGCGGTCGCAATTTTTGTTTGATCGTTACAAAACTCGATAGTTAAACGTTTTATGCAAAAAAAATGTAAAAAGAAAGATCAAATTCGTTAACGGCTGAAATCGGACCAGTGGGAGGGGGGTTTAGAAGGGGGGGGGGAATTTTTATGAAATGTGGTCGTATAATGGACGAGCGAGTTTCCCTTCAAAAGCTAGTTCGCCCAGTTCCGTAACTGTTTGGCTCTCGTATGGAGATTTCTCTATTGTATAACTTCACGTGGGAAATCTGCTTAGTTTACGCAGCCCCTGTGTGACGGGCTTTTATTTGTTTATGCACAGTGTCTTATTCATGCTCATACTTAGCCCAAAGTAACTCTCCAATGGCAAATGTCTTTAATGAAGTGATTATTGGTATGATACTTCTAGTATTCCTTATAAAGTACTTCATATAAAGTTTAAGAATAAAATAGTAAAATATTTTAAAATCATTAGTAAATTACTATTCTGTTTACAATGTTAGCATACCATTTAACTATAATTTAGTAATTTTGGATATGTAAACGATTCAATGTATAATCAGGTAAATCGAACTTATCAGTCAAATAAGGATTTCGTCTTGTCTATATTTAAAATCATCCTATAAAAACATGACACATTATAAAAACTGGAGAAGCATGTAAATGGTGCCAAGAATATATGAAACTACATTTGATTAATTTACTATTGTATTGCCCAGCTTTTACATCGCACAGGGTAAAATTCCTTGACAAATACATAGTGCCTCAAAGAGAATACCTATCATTGGTAAACATTTTGGATTACATCAGTGAAAATAAAGTTAATGATGTTTTCTGTTTCTTATCAAAAGTTTGCGAAAGTTAACAGTATTAAAAAAAGAATTTTATTATTTTTATGGGGTTGCTTAAACAACAATAATCGGCACATTATTTATAATATACAATAATACTTAGTATTAGTATTCTGTTTGTTATAAATCTTAGAGAAGATATGTTAATTTGATATATCAGAAAACTGATCTTTATTGAGACATTAAAAAATAGTTATTTATTATACAAGTGATGAAAGTAGATCATTTTACAACTCGAGTGAAACGTTTACCCGGTAATTTCACGAGAGTTGTAAATTCTACTTTCATCACGAGTGTAATATTAAATTTTTTCTGTAATCGTGTAATACATGATCAGATCTAACCAGAATATGAACAGAATTAGGATGTGAAGATTATGGTATGTTGTTGGTAGGTTATAAGCATGGTTGTGAAAGGTTATAAGCATAGTTATAAATCAACTAGTGATGATTGTGAAGTAGTGCAGTTATAAACAAGTGCAGGTTATAAACAATGAAGGTAATTATTATTATATTTTAATTTTAAAATATATTGATTATTTCCACCAATAATTCATTCACATTTCAATTTATTTTGTTAAAATAAATTCTTACAATGTTAAGAAACATTTAAAAGCATTTAATTTCCAACTTCAAATTATTTTTTAATTTATACTTATTACTAATTAAGAAGGCAATTCACTTTCTTCACTTTTGAAGAAAGTGATTACTTTCTTCACTCTATTGCAAAATGTTTCACTTTCTTCACTCATTTCAGTTTAGTAATGTTACCATTATTCAACGATTACAGAAAAAAATATTTTATATACATTTACATTAAATTATGATTGATTGAATTGAGTATTATAATTATCTAGATTATTATTTATATTAAAAAAGCCAATGTATATGCTGTTAATTTGTAATTTAGAAAACATTATTATTTACACATTTTTTAATACGTTATATTATATCAAAAACCATTCTAACAGTAATTGGCCAGACTCTTAGCAGCATGTTTGTTCGCATAAGGCAATAAAATATCTATCTATCTATATTTAGGTAAATTGGAAATAATATATTTCCATGTTAGCCCAGGAAACATTATTGTTTTTCAATTTTAGCACATTTCCCTCAGGAGAATTAGTTCAGTGTTATTTATTTTCATCTATAATGTATATATCATCACCAACAACTCGGGTTCGCGCGTACACACCCAGAAATACATAATAGAAAGCGCTGGGAAGAAGAGAGAGAGAGAGAGAGTGAGAGAGAGAGAGTGAGAGAGAGAGAGTGAGAGAGAGAGAGAGTGAGAGAGAGGGAGAGTGAGAAAGAGAGAGTGTGAGAGAGAGAGAGAGAGTGAGAGAGAGAGTGAGAGGGAGAGAGAGAGGGAGAGAGAGAGGGGAGAGAGAGAGTGAGAGTGAGAGAGAGAGAGAGAGAGAGTGAGAGTGAGAGAGAGAGAGAGGGAGAGGGAGAGAGAGAGGGGAGAGAGAGAGAGAGAGAGAGAGAGAGAGAGAGAGAGTGAGTAAGGGTGGGAGGAGTGGGGAGGAAAGGGATGTTGGGGGTGGGGGGTATGGAGTTATCGGCCAGATTGAGTTGAACTGTTTGCAAAGCTCTCGCCGAGCTCCCGATACACAACAATTATCATTTCGCCGGTCAACATTTATTTTTAAACAGTTTACACCCAGCCACCCTTTCTCAACCCCCCCCCTTCCCCTGCAGCAGCGATCATTAATCATTTTTAAACAGCTTTCAATGTAATTAAAAACGCGAATGCAAATTCCGCATAATTAGGCAGGCTCGTGTTTCTGACCCTTCTGTAGAGGCAGTCCGGATCATGATATTAAACTGTAAATAGAAGGAACCTCGAGAGGCAGATCATTGGCCCGATTAGGCCCCGCTCAGCTCAAATATCCCTTGGTAAATAATTGCTTTTACGATTTAATTAATGGAACTAATTTACAAAATGTATCAGAAATTTTATAAGCACAGCAACAGTTATTAGCCATATACTATAGAGTTATTTTTTTTGGGGGGGGGGGGGGTGTAGGGAATTCATATCAGTGAGTGGAAGCCAATTACAATAAAATTAAGCTACAAAACTGAATGCTAGTTAATCCCTTGGTGGTTCACATAGGGTCTGTTAAAACTATCCTGACTTCCACTTACTTTCCATTATTATGGGTTGAAAGGCCCAATGCACTGCAACAGGCAATGGTGAAGGGCGGTTCCTGGTTTGGTCATTTTATAAAAATGATATTTATAAAACATTAAAGAGCTATGTTCTATAGGGAATTTAAGGCCTTAACCCTCCAGAACTCACGTCAAAATGAGTGACCTGAGAACTAGCGCGTAAGGATTTTTCTCATTCCACCTATTTCCCTCAAAAAAAGTTGGTAAATAAAATATTTTCAACAAAAAAAATGTTTATTTATTATAAACATCAAATACTAATATAAAATAATAATATTTACAAAAATTAAATTTATTTCGTACAGGTATTCTGTTTTGAAGAAACATTATGTCATGCAACTTAAAAAGCTACCTAACTAATTAAAGTTTTGTTCGCCTCAAGAATGACATGCAACGAAGGAATGTTCATTACAAACTGTTTTTCTCTATTCCCGGCAACTCTTTTTTGACATTTTGTTTTTTCTCCTGGGACAATAGTCAGAAAACTTCGACGGAGTACTTGAACAAGAACATTTGGTTGCTCCATTTTGTTTCTTTCTAATAGGGGCATGGTGGTCAGATGTGAACGAGAAAAAGTGAGGAGTTACTTGAGAAAGAGTGAAATAGTTGGAACTTTGTTGATAATGGAAAGTCATTTTTCATGCATACTTGACGGATTGTACTTTACTATTAAAATCATTAGTTAATGATAGGCTAGGTGTTAAGGTGATTCCTAGACATTTGTATTCAGTCACTATTTCTAGTTTACTACCTTCAAAATACCATGCATCGCCCTTGGATGTCTTTCCACAGTTCTTAAATACCAGCATCTTCGATTTTTTGATATTAACTGATAGATCCAAATCTTGCAGTAAGATGAGAGTCTGTTGATCATTAGCTGCATAATTCTCCTATCATCGCTGAGGAAAACAATGTCATCCGCTTACATTAAACAAGGAATAAGAATATTATCCATTGTAATTCCAGCTCTGATGTATTCGGG
The DNA here is from genome assembly GCA_019009955.1 of Riptortus pedestris. NCBI lineage: Eukaryota > Metazoa > Arthropoda > Insecta > Hemiptera > Alydidae > Riptortus > Riptortus pedestris. The sequence goes on from CM032233.1 coordinate 31,938,858, forward strand.
TAGGTCATTAATGCAAAAAGTGAATAGGAGAGCACTCAATTTGGTTTTGAGCTTGGTAACTCTAGGGCAGATCTGTAATGCACTATGCACTACACAATCGTTCCACACTACACAATATTTTTAAGACCGCCATATGCAAACCCGCGTATGAAATTAGTTGGTCTCATCTTTTCTCGCGAGTCATGGTAGCCTTCTGCTGGACACCGTCTAGGCTCTCCGTGTGAAACTCACTACACTTTCCGTGTATTATATTTTTTTAAGAACGCATTTCATGAGATCTCTCCCTCATTCAGTTCAAAGCGTATCTTAGTGAAATCAAGATCATTAGTGCTCATGTATGAATTGCAAGGTATAAAGAGCATGTAACTTGGACTTCCTATTTAGGACAGCTATAACGACTAATTGGGCACCTCTATATTTAATGGAAATCGACGAGGTTTTGAGGGGAAAATCAAATTTCTCACTATATATTTTGTAAGTCCTATGAAAACCTATAAACTATGCTCCGATGAATGCTGTAATTAAGCGATTTACTGGAACGGAAATATCGTTTATGACTTTCAAATGAAATAATTTAAGTACAACGAAACATTTTAGTAGATTTCCCTTAAGGGAAATCAGCTATGAGGCCGTACTCATGACGCGATTTTGAAAACTTTTCTTCAAATTTCCATCGGTCCTACCCAGGAGATGACAAAAATGAGGTCCGTTCAAAATGATTTATATATATGTTATATGCGTGTTGTGTGTGTGTGTGTGTGTGTGTTTTAACGCTCTAGTAGTCGCAATGTTTGCTTGATCGTTTCCAAACTCGATTTTTACATGTTTTATGTTAAAATAAAGATTAAGTTTGTTAATGGCTGACATCGGACCATTGGGGGGGGGGGGGTATAGAGGGGAGGATAATCGAAAATTCAAAATATCTCCGTTACTATCCGTCTGATCGAATAATTGTATAGAATCAATCTTATTGTAAACAATATTTACTATAAATATATCCATACATTTATTCTATATTTTGTATATTACCCGAGATATTTGCATTTTTCCGTTTTCAACCTCTTGCAAACCCCACTTTCAAGTTTGTGCGGATAACGGACAAGATCGGCTAATTTCGGCTCCTGTCGAGAGTTACCGCCAAACGTCAGTTCCACCGTTTCCGTAACTGTTCGGCTCTCGTGAAATTTGTCTATAGTAAAACTTCACCTGGGAAATCTGTTTAGTTTACTCAGCCCCTGAGTGACGGAAGTTTTGTTAATTTAACGTAATAGGTGTACAAGGAAGTCTTGTGGTGCCCGCATCAGACATTTTTATTTCACGCACTGCACTCAGATAACACTTTTAATTATTTTCCTTATTTTTCTTTTGCTTTCAGAGATGTACCAGATAATCGGGTGTTTCCCTCCTTTTTAATATTCACTCTATTTTTTTTCCGATTCTTATATTGCATTCTTTAACTAAATCGAGTATACACTGTGTCTCTAATACCACATTTTGGCATAGAAGGGCCATGGAGGTAAGTTAACTTTTTAACTTCGGTGGGAATGACTTTGCAGATTGGTTGTCCGGTTTAATTTGAGAAATGCTTTGAATTATCTAATAAGAGGAATATAATGCAGTTTTGGAGTAATGCTGGTTTACTTAGTCCATGTGAGGGAGGGTAGCTTCTGGAGTCTGTAGGATTAGTGGTGGGGCAGTGAGTGTAGAGTGGTTGGTGGGGGTGTGGTGTGTGGTGTAGAGGGAACGAGGTCCTGGGGATATTAGTGGCTGGGGAGGAGGTCCCCCTTAATATGCACTTACCTACCTAATCTACACAGCCTCGCTCCAAAAACTCCCCACTCCCCACCGCTTAGTCCTTCATTATGGGGCCACTTTCATCCCCACACACACACACACACACACACACACATACTCACCTAGCTAGCCTACGCCCGACCGCATTTCCACTTCTACTCTACTCACCGGCATATATGCTCTCTCTCTCTCTCTCTCTCTCTCTCTCTCTCTCTCTCTCTCTCTCTCTCTCTCTCTCGCTCTCTCTCTCTGTCTCTCTCTCTGTCTCTCTCTCTCTAAATATCTCTCTATCTCCTCTAACTCTCTCTCTCTCTCCTCTCACTCTCTCTCTCTTCTCTCTCTCTCTCTCTCTCTCTCTCTCTCTCACTCTCTCTCTCCTTCTTCTCTTCTCTCTCTCTCTCTTCTCTCTTCTCTCTTTGAACCAACCTTTCAACACTTGATTGTAATCACAGATCTAAATGCATCCCATCACCAAGATCACATTTTTCGGTCCAACACACTATTACAGAGATATACCGATTTTTTAGTTTATTCCCCTTCTTGGACCTGATTCTGTTCGGAAGGGAAACCAATCTTTCTTTTTCTGACAATAGTTTGGTTTCAGTATCTCGAAATTTGAAGATCCAACAGACCAACAAAAAAAAAGTAAATATATATACACACACACACACACATACATAGTGTCGTTATTGTTTGTTGAAAGAAGTTTTAGATCAGGTATGGGCACAGCTTTTGACATGTTATGGGCCAAACCCTAGTGCCGCTTTTAAAAGTAGTGCATTTTAAAGTATTTCTCATAATTTTTAACGATAGATATCAGAAATGAAATTATACGACAATGTACTTATAATACCATTTATTACAATAACAAAATGAAATGAAAAAAATAGGTACAACATTATAATTAAATTGTAAAATTAGGAATTATTACAAACAACGAAAGTGGAAAAGCGACACCGAAATCAATGAGACACTTGAGCTTGAATTTGGGAAACTAATCCATCGATGTTTGGATTGACTCCAAGGAAGACGAAAACAATTTTCCAAATTATCGTCAAGTTAGCCTTGCACGATGTTTTGATTTATTAACTTCCGTCATTGAAAAGAACTTTTCGCATTTATAAGTACTGTCAAACGCACAAATCTCTCCTCATTTGGAGTAAGTAGTGTAATATTTTTGTTCAATTGGGTTTTTCAAAATGTCCCGTTAGCCGGATCAAACCCTACCGCGGGCCTGCGGTTACCCACATATGTTTTAGTTTATGCCAGTATTTCGAGAATGTTTTTTCCTCAGTGCTGTAAATCAAGTACTACTTTACATAATTTACACATTGTTATTTGACTACAGTGTAACTGAGTGGTATTTATGTTATTTGTACCTACCAAGACTAGAATTAATGAATTACTATGGTAAATTAGGTATTGCGCTTGTGGTTACATAAGGAACACAGGTTTGTTGTACCTTCCTTGGTTTGTTTACATATAGTATGGTCACAGCCTAATGGGTTTGCATATCTGTTAGTTATGTCTATGGTTTATTATCTTTTGTTGAATACACTATATTATTACTAGTATATTATTATATTACAACTATTATATCATGTTACAATTATTATTACATAATATTACAACTATTGTCCCATTATATTAAAGCTATTATCATATTGTATTAACGCTACTATCATATTTTTTTTCTGTAATCGTTGAATAATGGTAACATTACTAAACTGAAATGAGTGAAGAAAGTGAAACATTTTGCCATAGAGTGAAGAAAGTAATCACTTTCTTCACAAGTGAAGAAAGTGAATTGCCTTCTTAATTAGTAATAAGCATAAATTAGAAAATAATTTGAAGTTGGAAATTAAATGCTTTTAAATGTTTCTTAACATTGTAAGAATTTATTTTAACAAAATAAATTGAAATTTGAATGAATTATTGGTGGAAATAATCAATTTATTTTAAAATTTAAATATAATAATAATTACCTTCCTTGTTTATAACCTGTACTTGTTTATAACTGCACTACTTCACAATCATCACTAGTTGTTTAATAACTATGCTTATAACCTTTCACAACCATGCTTATAACCTACCAACAACATACCATATTCTTCACAACATCCTAATTTTGTTCATATTCTGGTTAGATCTGATCATGTATTACACGATTACAGAAAAAAATTAATATTACACTCGTGACGAAAGTAGAATTTACAACTCTCGTCAAATTACCACACTCGCCTCGCTCGTGTGGGTATACGTTTCACTCGAGTTGTAAAATGATCTACTTTAGGTACCATAAATAACTATTTTTTATATTTATATTTTATTTTATTAAGATTATTACAGCCTGCATTTAAATGCATTTGGTAATGTTTGATATGTACAATACAATAGTCCGTCCTTGACTCTTGACAGAAGCTACATCCATTCACTACAATGAGAGAAGCAGCCTCTCCCTGCCTGGCAAGGAAGTCAAGAGCTAAGGAGGAATGGCACTTGATAAGAAAATAGCCACTGCTATCACTTCACTTTACACTTCTATAGGAGATCTCAGGGCCATTGTCTCTTGAGGCGCCGCTGAGGGCAATAAGGATGAGACGTACTGGAAAGGGCTAGGACTTCTGGATTAGGATGATTGGACAGCCTGCTGTGGAATTTTCTGAATCTTAAGGAAATTAGCTCCTTTAGAAATGGGATATTAAGATCTTTATGGAGGGTGTGGTTTGTAACATAATATGGAGCATCTGCTATGGTCTTTGGATTGGAAGGTCTGGATGCGTCTGATTTCGAAGGTTTTGCTGTAGCCCACACTTCTATTGCGTTTGGCCATATTGGTTTTAGTAGTAGCTTGTATATTGTTAGTTTGATTTCGGTAGACAAGTGAGATCTTCTGTTTAGAAGTCCGTAAAGTTGTCCGAATCATCTATTTAGTTCCTGTCATCTAATTATTGTGTGGGATTTCAAAGTAAGTCTAGTGTCCAAATGTAGTCCAAGGTAGCGTACAAAATCTGTTAGTGGTAGACGAATATTGTTGAAATGAACAGGAGGACAGGAACTTCGCCGGAGGTGAAAAGTGATATGGTGAGATTTGCTTTCGTTGATCTTTATGCGCCAAGCATTGCACCATTTTTCAATCTCGGTTATGTGGAGTTGGAGATTCGACGAAGCAGTAATAGGATCGGGATCGGATGAAAGGATTGTTGTGTCATCTGCATAGGTAGCTAGGAGTGTTGATGGTGATGTAGGGATGTCTGATGTGTACATGAGATACAGTAGTGGTCCCAGGCCACTGCCCTGGGGAACTCCTGCATCCCCCCCCCCCCCCCCCCCCCCAACAAGGATAGTTGATCTGAATATTCTCATGTTCCCTTGACGGACTCGTAGAACAAACCTGTTGAAAAGATAGTGTGATCTTAAAGTATAAGGGAGATAGAAGAATGCCTCTACTATGTCATATCTCTATGACTAGAATTTTAACGTTACCAAAAACCTCAACAAACAACAACAACACGATTTATAATCATAACCGGGTTGAAAACATCTACACAATTATATGTATGTGTATATAAATATATATATATATATATGTGTGTGTGTGTGTGTGTGTGTGTGTGTAGGTGTGTGTGTGTGTGTGTGTGTGTAGGTGTGTGTGTGTGTGTGTGTGTGTGTGTATATATATATATATATTATTTTTTATATAATATATATATATATATATTTAATATAATATATATGTACCCGGCGATTGACGGGGAAGGAATTCATTTTGTTTGACTGTTGACTGACAAAATACGTTATTTTTATAGCAAGACTTCAATGTGTACACTTCCCTCCACGATGTATTGTTTTTCCGAAATAGCCAATCCTAAAGTGTAATATTTCGGGAGTAATAGAACAGAAATTTTAGTTTTAATAAATAAATGAAAATGTTTTGCTAATCTAACCCACTCCACATTTTGACTCACCGTTTTTGAATAATTCAAACCATAATCATACAATTTATTTACAATTAAATATCATCTATAATAAAAATATTTCCTGTCAAAAACCAATTCGAGCACCTATAGTTTAAGCATTGTTTTATTCATAAGATTATATTCGTAACTGTCGATCTCAGTGGACATCACTTCCAGTAATGCCAGCATTTCTCAGGAAATAAGTAAACTTAATTAACTGTTTAGCCTCCCGTCAGGAGTTAGTGCTATTACACATACCGAGTTTTGTTTAGTCCGGTTGAGTCTATCTCCCGCTATAGGTTTTAGCGTATAACTCATTTATACTTAGGTATATGACAAAAGTGTATATATATATATATATATATATATATATATATATATATATATATATATATATATATATATATATATATATAAAGTAACTCTAAATAACAAAATAAACTACGTTCCAAAACGGCCGAAAACGAAACGAAATATCACTATTTTTAATTTCAGGCTTCCCTCATAATCCCCACTCCTGTTCGTCTCAGAGAATATTAATATAGCCTAAAGTCTAAGTTGGCTTAGTAGTAATATATATATATATATATATATATATATATATATATATATATATATATATATATCAAGTTTCATAAAATTAGGTTAAGCCGTTTATGCGTGAAAAGGTAACAAATAGACAAACAATTGAACAGACACCAAAGAAACAAATTGCAGATATCGTGTCTATGGCATTTGAAACATAAATTATCGTGAAATTTCCAGAAAAAAATCAATGCACAGACAGGGGTTACAATTGTATATATATTTAAAATCACGTGGCCAATCTCAATGACTACTTTTTTTTGAAGAAATAAAGGTAGGTATAGTTACAACTACTTTTTATTTATTGTAGCTGTTATTATCTACTTTACCTACATATAGTTTAACTATACTTGGACTAAATTGGCAACATTTAGGGGTTCTCATTGGCAGTGATGGTTTAAGAAGTGCCTAACCAACCCCAATCGTACGCTTGCTGTATTAATTAAAGCAAAATTGACAAGAGCTCAGTATAAATTGATAAAAAATCCTATGAACAGTGTTGGTTATAAGATGCTCCCATGTTACAAAAGACTATTTGTTGGTTTGTGTATATAGCTAATGTTCATTAATATTTGGCCTCATTTTTTAAAAAGAATGCCCTGCTTTCTTAGGTTTATTGGCAAAAGTGCAGTGAGCGTTTTATTTGGAAAATTTTATTCAGCATGTAATTTCCTTCAAAGATTTATAGTCTGCTGTAGTTGTTTGAGTATGGTAGACTGTTCCATCTAAATGATTTATTTATGAAATAAATAATGAAAACATTGAATGTCTTATTTTATGTAGCTGGGGGTCAGTTCGGTTTCATTTGAAGGTATTAGTCTTCTATCTTGTCATCTGTCAAACCTTGTAAATGCGATTCGAAGGTTTGGCGACAGAGGGAAACTTGCAAAAAATAAGGAAACAGCAAAATGACAAAACCACAAGCTTTATCTACCTTGTATCTCTTCCTTGGCCCTCCTAATCCAATCAGGAAACCCCAGCCTTAACGGAACATTTGCCAAATCCCAAGTTTTTATCTGTCAGCAATTTATAGTGCGTGGTAAATTGAGCAGTAAAACGGCGACCAGCGGTTCTATAGAGCAGGGACAATGGGGATTAGGAGGGGACACGGGATGGTGACTTACCTGACACAGCCTTCAACCCCGCCCGCATTCAGCCCACTTGACATTGACAAACAGCATCTAGTCCTCTGCAAATCACGCCTCTCCACTCCCACTGGTCAGCTCCACTAGTCCCTGCAATCCAACTCAGCTCAGCCATTCAAATAATATCTCAGTGTCTACATTCTCAAACACGTTCGAAAGTCATAATGGCAGATTTCCAAAAACGATTTAAAACACAACATAATTAAATTCCTTCTAAAACAAAAGTTTTGTCTTTAATTTGCGTGTATTTCACAACTTTTTCCAGTTATTTCTTATTATTTTTATTTCATATTAATTACGTCACATGAAACCACTCAGCAATTGAGTAAGACTTTTAAGAATAGATGTAAGAATTGCTAAATGGTAAATAAATCCAAATTAAGATGTAGGTTAAATTATAAATGTATATAACGATATAAATAAGGATGAAACATTATTTAAAGTTTACATTAACACAATTTACTCACAATATTCAGGTACTTATCAAAATCGAGAGTTTTAGATATTACTGGGCGATGATATCCTAGTAGTTTTTCGCCCTAAAATCTTATGAAGAAAACAAACATTTGTCTTTTAACGCACTAGAGGTCACAATTTTTGATCGATTGTTACGAAACTCGATATGTGAAGGTATTTTTTTTTTTGTGAAAATAAAGTTCAAGTTCTTTAAAGGCTGAAATCAAACCAGCATTTGGTGGTTTAGAGGGGGGAATTACAAAAAGTCGAAATATCTGTGTTAAACTTGGATCGAAAAATTGTACATAACCAATGTTATTGTAAGTTTTATTTCTTATAAATGTTGTTTTATATTTACACACACCCACACACACACGCATATATATATATATATATATATATATATATATATATATATACAAACACACACACACACTATCTTACTTGAAATTTTATCAGTAAATCCGTTAAAAAGTCACGGACTATTTTACTCCCAGCTGATATTTCGATTCCCGTTTAACATAGAAACTTAGATTTAGAAAGAGAGGATATATGGGATGAGATGAATAGAGTATCATACCACCACATGGGGTATCTGGTTAGTTTACCCAGCCCCTGTATGATGGACGTTTTTAATATTTAAGAGAGTAATAAGATTTATATTTAATAGAAAGTTGAGCTACCCTTGTCGACAACTCTTTAAGGATCAAAAAACAAAGCCTTACCCTTGTTTCTGAAACAAAACATTGACTTCTTTAAATATATATATATATATATATATATATATATATATATAATAAACAACATAAAACGAGATACAATAATATTCTTCAGTCTCCCTGTAAATATTTCAACAAAAGTGTATCGTTTTCGGTAGTAAAACTTTTTAACGCACAGCCCATATGCATTAAATTTATAAAAATGTATTCTTTGATTAAAAATAAATTTAAAAACTTGGTACCTGAAGGAATGTTTTTTACATCCAAGATGAGTATTATGAAAAGTGTTTAAATATGAAATAAAACTCCTATTATTTTGTTATATATTGATTGTCTTTTTCAGTTGGAGAAATATTTCTCTTCATTTATGAAACATTTTAATATTCATTATAAACATTATGCTGTAAGAAATTTGAGACTAATAACAAGGCATATCAATAAATTAAAAATGCATTAAGACATCAATAATACAAAAATGTCAACCAATTTAATTTATAAGATATACCTAATATAAAATAGGTAGATTTTAGAAAATGGGTTCATTGCATTTGAGATATTTTAAGAAAGATTTTCAAGTATACTGTTTAATAATATATAAAGAAATTAAGTGTTTTATAAGAAACAGTTTTATAGCAAACCAATAATATTTAAAGTAACCAATTAATTTTTTTATAAACATCTAACGGAGAGCTGTAAAATGGTTAATTTAACATTCTGCTTTATTCTAAAATTGAAAAACATTATTAATCCAAATCCTTTATTTTCTTCAAGCATACTGAACAATAATAATTCACTATTACCAGGAAAAATATATATTTTGTGAGTCCAAAAATGTTTAATATACACTAATAAGCTAATCTGAATTAGGCGTGATGTTGACTTGTGCCAAGAGAGTATTTCTGAAGTACATCAAATTCGTTAAGGAAATCGGACGGGGAGAGGTTAAAAAATTCAAAATTCAAAATATCCCCGTGAAGTCAAATCGAAAAATTGTATATAACCAGTCTTGATGAAAATATAATATTCTATAAATGTTGTTATACATATTAAGCTCTATTTTGAATATTAACCTTGGTTTTGGTTTTTTAAGCAGATTTCCCTTAAGGGAAATCAGCTATTGAGGTCGTACTCATGACGCGATTTTCGAAAAATTTCTTCAAATGTCCATCGATCCTACCCAAGAGATGACGAGGCTGAGATCCATTCAAAACTATATATATAAATGTGTGTTGTGTGTGTGTGTGTGTGTGTGTGTGTGTGTGTGTGTGTGTGTGTGTGTGTATTTGCCTGTTAACACTCTCGCGGTCGCAATTTTTGTTTAATCGTCACCAAACTCGGTATTTAATCGTTCTATGTAAAAAGAAAGATCAAGTTCGTTAACAGCTGAAATTGGGCCAGTGGTAGGGGAGGTTTAGAGGGGGGAATTACGAAAATTCGAAATATCTCCTTTACTATACGTCGGATCGAAAACTTGTACAAATCCACTCTAATTGTAAATTACATTTGCTATTAATATTGTTACATACATATATTCTCTATCTTGAATATCAACCGCGATATTTGCATTTTTATTAAGTGTGTGCGAATAACGGACGAGATGAGATCGGCTAAGGTCTATTAGTTTCCGCCAAAATCTAATTCGGCCGTTTCCGTAACTGTTCGGCTCTCGTAAGAAGCTTTCTCTATTGTATAACTTCACGTGGGAAATCTGCTTAGTTTACGCAGTCCCTGCTTGACGGACTTTTTAGAAATACGGAATTTACGGAGAGGTGACATTAGCTGTGTTTCATACCAGCACGAGGGAAATCTGCTTAGTTTAAGCAGCCCCCGCGTGACAGCCTTTTCATAAGAGCGATCGGGGATAAGTTAGGGAGTATATTGCTGCGAGTGCGGTTCTGTGGTACAGGTGGGCAGCTTTTCCACCCAATGGAGCTTGAATAGGAGAGAGAGTATTGTAGAGCCGGGAGTCAAGGGCCTCCTATCCGTCAGATGCCCCTCGACACAGCCCCCCGCCGATATATCCCCCCAACCCACTCTGCTTCTTATACTCATCCAGGCCACCCCCACCCACCTTACCCAGCGGCGCATTTTCAATAACCAGAGGATCATCCTCCAACTCCTTTAATAAACTATTCATCCTTCAGTAGGCAGATTCTAATGAAAAGAGACTTTCTTCTTCTACCCCATCCCTCCTCCCCGCAAGGCCTAACTTATAAATCATTATCTGACAATAAACCCTTTGTATGTGTGTTTAACAGACTTCCCTTATGGGAAATCAGCTACCAAGGAGAGGAATAAAAAGTCCGTCACGCAGAGGCTGCGTAAACTAAGCAGATTTCCCATGTGAAGTTTAGCAATAGAGAAATCTGCATACTGGTAACACAATACCACCGTGATTAGGATAAAGAGAAATCATTCAGTTAATTAAAATAAAAATTTTTTTTTTATTTCCCCCCATCTGAAGCGGCTTCTGAATTGTAAGACAAATTTTATATTTTAAAAAACTCAAATTATTTAGTAGGTCCAAGAAACTAAAAGAAGAGGGGCTGAAGAACAGAATGTAATTGCATAAATCCTCACACAGGAATGAAGGTAAGGTAAGGTTTAAAAACGACAGGTTAGAAGAAGCTTCCGCCTGAGCCGAGAACTGACGAAGATGGCCGAAGAAATCCAAACTATACTCGACCACAGACTACATAAAAATGCAAATATCTCGGTTAAGATTCAAGATAGAGAATAAATGTAACAATATTTATACTATATTTAATTAGCAATAAGATTGGTTCTGTACAATTTTTCGATCCGACGCGCATAATAACGGAGATATATTGAATTTTCGAAAATCCCCCCTCCTAAACCCCCCCCTCCACTGGACCGATTTCAGCCATTATCCCAACTTGATCTGTCTTTTTACATAAAACGGTTAAATATCGAGTTTCGAAACGATCAATACAAAAATTGCGACCGCCTAGAGCGTTAACAGACAAAAATATATATATATATATTATATATATATAATAAAAATCTATATAATATATATATATAAAAATATAATTTTGAAACGGACCTCATTTACGTCATCTCAGGTAGGAAATCGATGGACATATTGAAGAAAATTTCGAAAATCGCGTCATGAGTACGACCTCAATAGCTGATTTCCCTTAAGGGAAATCTGCTAAAACATTTACAACTTACATAAACACTATTTACTCTCAAAATTACACTAGAGGTCACAATTTTTGATCGATTGTTACCAAACTCGATATGTGAAGGTTTTTTTGTGAAAATAAAGTTGGAGTCCTCCTCTAAACCTCCCCATCCCCGTTAGCCGTATTCCATCAAAAGAAGGGGTGAAGAACTAGACCTTACAACAATCCCAAATATGAAATATATACTAAAAACGTATATATATATATATAGAGAGAGAGAGAGAGAGAGAGAGTGAGAGAGAGAGAGAGCGCGAGAGCGATGAGAGAGAGAGAGAGAGAGAGAGAGAGACAGAGAGAGAGAGGAGAGAGAGAGAGATAGTGTGAGAGATAGAGAGAGAGAGAGATAGAGAGAGAGCCGAGAGAGAGAGAGAGAGAGAGCGAGAGAGAGAGAGCGAGAGCTCGCTATATCAGAGCGCTCTATATGAGAGCGAGCGAGCGGATCTCGGCGGCGCGCGCGCGCGTCTCGCGCGCTCCTACTCTCGTCTATCTCTCCTCTCCCCACCCCCCCCAGAAGCCCCAGAAAAGGCCACCTCCAAACGACATGTGGTAGTAGAACACCCTAACCCTACAACACCACAAGAGTACCCCAACCCCACCACCAAAAAAACAACAAAACACAATAACCTGCATATACATAGGCAAGTAAAACCAACTCCATAAAAAAACATAATAATTATTATACTACCATCATTATATGAATAAACAATCATAACTACCAAATAAAGCCACTTCAAATCAAAAGTGACCGCGTAAAAACTACAGTAACCACCCAAAACTCGGCCATGATGCAAAAGCCTGAAAAAATCATGAATCCGTCCCACAAAAAAAAAATCCATTACCCAGGCCGCGTCGAACACGCCACGCTAGTTTTACCATGTGAGGATTTATAAAGGTCGACCGCTTTACCACACATGGCTAACTAGAGCCTTTAAGTTCATTACATCATAACTTAATGTACATTGTAGATTAAATTCATTCCTATTTTTAATGTCCAAATCCTTATTATCTAACATATCAAATAAAAATATATGCTTCTCTATGATTTAAGATAGAACAGAAACTAATAATATTATTAATGCATATAATAAAAAATATCCGATTATTTTTTGTATTAAAGCACCCCACCCCCAAAACAATAATAAATACAATCTTATTATACGGTTAACATTCGCAAACTTTTGTTAGGAGACAAAAAAAACATTATTAACTTTATTTTCAATGTTGTAATCCAAAATGTTTACCAATGATAGGTATTCTCTTTGAGGCACTATATATTTATCAAGGAATTTTACCCTCTGTGATATATAAGCGGGGCAATACAACAGTAAGTGATTCAAATGTAGGTATATATATATATATTATCGGCACCATTTACATGCTTCTCCAGTTTTTATAATGTGAGTCATGTTTCTATAGGATAATTTTAAATATTTACAAGACGAAATTGTAAATGTTGATGTGTGTTGATCGCTGTTTGTTGTCTATGTGCAGTAAACTATTTAAAATTGCAATTTCATCTGCCTGATTGTTGGTACAAAGTTTGCAAAGTTTGTATTTGTGTATTTCTATTATTTCATCTCTTTTAAATTATATATATATATATATATATATATATATATATATATATATATATATTTATGACCGAATGATGAATTCGACCCAACTCCACCTTGGACAATGCAAGAAATATCTATAGATACAGGAATCACCAAACTCATAAATAAATCGTCCCAAGAGATCAACTATTGGAAAATAAAGGAAGCTTTCATTAATAAAATAGAAAAATATCAACACCCAAAGATAATATACACTGATGGTTCGAAAATTACCGAGTCTTCCTCCTGCGCCTACTACGAAGAAAATGTCTGCCAAAAATTCAAACTCAACAAATTAACCAGCATCTATTCCGCCGAACTATTCGCAATTAAATTCGCTTTATATCACTGCATTTGCAAACACTCGACTCAAGAAAAATTCCTGATTTGCACTGACTCGTTGAGTGCCCTATTGAGTATCAAAGATGTATTCACAAACAACCCAATAGTAAAAAAAAAATACAAAATCAAATACAAATGCTCCGAGAGCTAAAAAGGGCCGTCTACTTCATGTGGATTCCAAGCCACGTGGGAATAGATGGAAACGAAAAAGCAGATTTAGCAGCCAGAGAAGCCCATCAACTCGACTCCATCACCCCAACAACAATTACATCTGCAGAACTCTACCAACCACTCAAAGAAGAAATTAATAAAAACGGGCAACACATGTGGAATGAAACCCAGAACAATAAACTAAAAACTATTAAAACCACCATCCGTCCATGGAAATATTCGACAAGAGACAACAGAAGAGATGAAGTTGTATTAGGAAGACTCCGAATTGGGCACACACGACTTACGCATGGCTATCTTATGACAAAAGATCAACCCCCGATTTGTGAGAAATGTAACACAGAACTGACTATATATCACATATTAATGGAATGCCATAAGTATTAGATATTAGAAACAAATACAATATTTCCAATAGTATAGAAGTGGCCCTTGGAGATGACCCGAAAGAACTCCATAAATTGTTTAATTTTGTAAAAAAACATGAGTTTATACAAAGAAATTTTAAGTGCAATTGTTTGTATCATCGTTTATATTGTTAAAATGGCGATAAGGATGAGGATACCAAAATGTGAATTATAAATATTACGGGGCGATGATAACCTGGTAGTTTTTCACCCTTAAACCCTATACAACAACAACATATATATGACCGTATGAAGAAATTATAATTTTTCTGACCTTATGGCTCAGAAAACATTCTTAAATAATAAATGATCAATGTATAAATCTACTATATATATATATATATATATATATATATATATATATATATATATTTGTATGTTAACGCTCTATCGGTTGCAATTTTTGTTTGTTCGTTACCAAACTCGATATTTAAAAGTTCTTTAACGGCTAAAATCAAACCAGTAAGAGGGGAGTTAAAATATCTTCGTTATTATGAGTCGGATCGAAAAATTGTATAGAATTAATCGTATTGAAAATTTAATTTACTATAAATGTTATGCGCATTTTTTCGCTAACATGAATATTAACAGTGTTATTCGCATTTTTTTTAATTTCAGCCTTCAGTAATCCCTCACTTCTAGTTATCGTACGTTAAAAATAAACCAATTGATTCATTTTGTTTTGTTTTCGACGGAACTTTGTAATTTGAGGTACATGCTAATACGTAGTGTGAAGACGTCATCGATTAAGATTTGCTATCTACAAAATGCTATTATACGAGAAAATTTTCATTAAACCAAAAGCATACTATATATTTAACCGTTTCATTCATAGATGGCATTATTAGTTCGTCATTCCAGGACATGGTAGATCTGCTTAATTTACTTTGCTTCTGCGTGACGTGGTTTTTTCATGATGTATCGCAATTACCCATACAAAAGTAACTGACCCCTAGATTTACATATAAAATTTTATGAGGACATCACATGACTTCCATGTACTCGTATTAAATTTGTTTATTATTTATGGACACCACAACAAAGGTGATTTGTCTTTACAAAAATCAAATATCATAAAACAAAATCAAATTACCATAGTTTATAATATACTCGTAACAAACATACATTAATTGTTAGTAATATAAAAAGTAAGTATAAGAGTCCAATAAATTTACCTATAATATATTCAAACAAACATGAGAAATCATTTTTGTTTACTATTTTTTCCCAACATTCCTTCTATTGTTTTTATTTTTCATGCTTGGGGATTTTTTCTCTAGCACGTTAAGGACGGCACGGGGTCAATTGACCCCGTACGTAACTGTCTCCCAGGACGGGTCGGTTTTGAAGATAAATGTTCAAAAAATACTTTGACGGTTTTTGCTTTGTACTAGTAAATATAATTAAAAATAGTACGTTTATGCATTTCAAATCCAAAAAATACGTCATATATCATTGAAAAAATGCACGGGGCTTTATGACCCCGTGCCCGCCTGGAGAGTGGTATTTGGGCTCTAGTCCGGCACGGGCTCATATAGCCCCGTGTTATTTCCCGTGCTTTTCCTCTGAACCTCTTGTTCTGTTATTTACATAGCTTATGTAAATGACAGAACGCGTCCCTCCCCTTTCAGTTTACTTTTTGCTGTCGTTTCGAAACATTAATCTGTATAATGAGCAAATCACGTGACCGACAATTAGTGGATTTAGCTTTATTAAAAAAGTGTTTCGGGTGTTTCGAAAAATTAAGAAAAACATTCTCTTCTAAAGAATCAGACAAAAAAGTTATAACGTATTGTGAAGAGTGCAACATGAAGTCACTTTGTCTACAATGCTTCAACAACTGCCATAAATCTATGTCCTAACCATTGTGATAATGAAGAATTGTTAATTACAAAATAATTATTTGTTTATTCATATTTTTTCTTTATTATGTTTATTTTCCAATTATTTGCTTAAACTCCTAGTTCCTAGTTTGTTTTTCTCGTTTTGTAATTTTATCTTTATAAACTAATAAATTTTGATTCTAATGTGTCGTAATTTAAGTTTAATTCATATTCACCCATTTTAAAGTATAAAAAAAATTAAAATCCTTTGTCGATCACCAAAACTATCTCACAAAGGAGAAAAACAGTTCCCAACAAGGTGAAAAATGTAAGGTAAATATTCATTTCTAAGTCACGTAACAAAAAATTGATGAACACACGGCCTGCGACTGCCATATATTTTTTGATGTCCAAAGAGTAAAAAAATGTTTGAATATAGCAATTTAGTTCATTTTTCGAGTTGTAGTAGTGCATTAAAAGGGGACATAAGTACGGGGTCGATTGACCCCATGCCGTCCTTGTGGATAGTTGCACCACGGGGTCAATTGACCCCGTGCCGTCCTGGTGGATATACCACATTTTTGAAGTCCGTCCTGTACGTGCTAGGGATGGTTCGTTTAACGAGTGCTGCAAACCTCAGAAATCCTCTCAAGAAATGCCCTTTAACACTTCCACTTAAGAAAAAGTCCGTCACGCGGGGCTGCGTAAACTAAGCAGATTTCCCACGAGAAGTTTTACAATAAAGAAATCTGCCTAATAACAACTGTAGTAGTAAGAAACCTCTAAACCTAAAACATTATTTAGGGCGTAATAACCCAGTAGTTTCTAGCCCCAAAAAACAGTTAACCTAACCTCTTAACCTATTCACGAGGGACGAATAGTTATAGAAACGGCCGCCAGAGCTCAGCAGATTTCCCACGTGAAGTTATAGAATAGAGAAATGTCTACACAAGTGCCAAACAGTTACGAATACGGCCGAATTAGCTTTCGGCGGGAACGAATAAAAGCGACCACAGCTTGTCCGTTACACTTAATAAAAATGTAAATATCTCGGTTAATATTGAAGATAGAGAATAAATAAATATAAAAAACCTTTATAGCAAATTTAATTTACAATAAGATTGGTTACATACAATTTTGCGATCCGACGTATAGTAACGGAGATATTTTGAATTTTCAAAATTCCCCCCCTCTAAACCCCCCCTCCCTCTGGTCCGATTTCAGCCGTTAACGAACTTGATCATTCTTTTTACATAAAAAGATTAAATACCGAGTTTGGTGACGATTAAACAAAAATTGCGACCGCTAGAGCGATAACAGACAAATATATACAGTTTTGAACGGACCTCATTTTCGACATCTCCTAGGTAGGATCGATGGACATTTGAAGAAAAATTTCGAAAATCGCGTCATGAGTATGGCCTCAATAGCTGATTTCCCTGAAGGGAAATCTGATAAAAGTTGGATAATATTACAAGGTATATTAATAGACATTTTAAATTTAATCTGTCTCTACAATATATTTTACAAGACAAATTAAAGAGCTGGAGGCGTAAGGACCATAACTATTATTGTATGCACATTTTATTACTACATTTTAAGAAAGTTATGTGTAACATTTATAATAAGGTCTTAATATATCGTCTTAATATGATTTTATCAATAGACATCAAATAGGAGTTAGACAAGCCCGTTCGTAAATACATACCACAAAATGCTTTGACGTTTTTTCTCTGGGGGTGCAGTGAGGATGTTTCGTTTAATCAGCGCTGCAAGCCAACGAGTGTTTAGCAATAGAAATATAATTTTAACTTAACAGGTTAACTAATTTTGCTGTCTTGTTAATGTGGATCATCAATAATCCAATTTCGAATTAAAAATTTAGATTGCTACCAGTTTCATATTCTATTTGATACCTCAGCAGAAAACGTTTTCCAACCCATACAAACTTTGGTCGGTGCAGAATTGAGATACTACCGTCTGTTAACGAAGCTACATAAAGAATTCCACTTTTCCAAGTAGATATGCCAAAAGAATCCATGAAATTATAATAACTCATCTACCGGCATTTCAAAAGTTTCTTTTCTGTTATCGCCCGTATTTGTTGAGGGGCTCTGTAGAGGTACTCCATTGGGAAGATGAGAAGGAGCGGGAGAGGTGTGAAGTGTCGCAGCTTCGGGATAGTCCAAAGAATTAATATCCCTCTTCCCCCGGGCAGAGATAAGATAGTGTTGTTGCAAGTGGTATCTTGCTGGCTGATGGAATGCAGAATGAGCCAGGGAGTGTGGGGGTGGGAGGAGGGTGGCATAGCGTGCGTGGTAGAGCAGCGCACGTGCCTCATAGCCGCTATCTATCCACCCCGCCCAGTCGCCGCTAGCCCCGCATTACAATGAAGTTCTCATGGATAGGGAGTGGAGCTCAAATTAATTATATATTATCCCTGGGAGAGATGGCTGTAATTTGTCCCGGCGCGTGTCGCTAGTCTCTTCCTACCCCAAGAGAAACAACCGAATTAAAACAACAAAGTCCCAACCCACTCGGCGATAATGCCCTTTAAAAAGGCTATTTGCTCACGGGGAAGACCAGCCCACAGGCGGACCACTTCAATAAACAACTGGGTAGCAGCCGACATTTCAAAACAAACCATACACACTCTTCTCCCAATTTCAAATTTATAAAAAAAAAAAAAAAAATATTACAAACCACATTTGTGTAACAAAGTTCAACATTACACATCGTCCTTAATTAATCTTAAAAACCAACAGTGGTTGTGGTTGGTCGTATCTCAGATAATGCTATGAAAATAATCACGGGATTAACTGCCTTTAAACACGGAAGTTGGCCAATAATATTTTATCCAAAGCACTTCTAGTCAACTTTTTTTTTAAAGTAAATGTTTTTTTTTATTGTCAGTGCTTCACTTGCAGCGACATACATTTTATGTGCAATCTATGAAATCATAGGTATAAATACCATTTTAAATATAATGAACACACACACACACACACATATTATTTATTTCCTGGATGAAGTAACCCTTCAGAGAGGAAGTTTATTTCCTACGTGTCCCGTACAATATAGTACATTACATGTATTTGTAGATTAATAACAAATAGCATATATACATTTATATATATATATATATATATATATATATATATATATATATAGTGAATCGACGGTACAGACTTCTACTAAGACTGCTTGACAACAGATCTAAACTATCACTACACAACAAACGACTGATTTGTACAACAGTACTCAGACCAATATGGACATACGGACTTGAACTTTCCGTATTGGGGTTCCACTAAACCTTCCAATTCCTACAAAATCCAAACCCTCCAATCCAGAATACTCCGCAAAATTACAGATTCCCCATTTTACGTATCCAACTTAACTCTCCATAACGACCTCAACATTCATTTTGTCCAATGCCCTCGCAAAATCCCAATATCAGAAATTCCACTTTCTCCTTCCCACACATCCTAATCCCTAGTCGAATCACTTTCATCTACCCATATTCCAGAAAACCCAAGACGACGACTGAAGCGTAAGTGGCCAAGAGATCTCCTTGTGTAGTAGGGTGGGCCGAAAAAATTTTTTATTTTTTTTTCTTAATGCTATACCAAAAAAAACTTGTCTCTATTATGTGTTATCAAAATGCAACAAAGAAAAAAAATATATACCTAACCCCCAGCTAGCGCAACACACTTGAAATTTCGAAATTTCACTAAAATCATAAGTTTTTGTAATTATTTTTAAAGCACCTTAATAGTTTCATATTGGGCTGCTATAGAGATAGCCCTTTACAGTAGAGTTTTAAAAATACAATAAATAATTGGAAAATAATTCCCCCACTTATACTACCTCTACCCATAACGCACTACCATTTCATGTTCTTTGTTACTAGGCAGTTTACGTCTGCAGACGCGTAGTCGCTGTGAGTTGACGGTGCAAATTAAGTTGATAATTTATTGAGTGAAGTTTAAGTTTAAATTCGCGTCGTGATGGCTGCTGCTAAGAAAATAACTCGCAGTGATTTTGATTGTCCATTGTTTGGCTGCCCGAGGGAATTGCCTGTAAGCTTCCAACTTACCAAGATGTCCTTAGGGGCTGTTTCCACGTACCTTCTACCATTAGAAAGTAATAAACCTGTTTGTTTCTCTCAAATATCCAAAATTGTCGCTCCAAAAGTAAAAGCCCTCTTTGACAAAGCATCAATACCAGCAGTGACGCTTTAAAGAATTGTGCAATTAATAAATTCATACCACAATAGCTACCGTAATCTAATGAAGTCCTTTAAGCGTGACAAGGAAAAAGAAAAATACAAACAAAAAATTGAGGAATTCAAGCAAAAGGCTTTATCACTCTTTGATGTATCTGCATGTAAATGTAAAATAGAATACTCCTGCAACTGCTAAAAGGTCCCGGAGATCTGTGAGTGGCCTTTATCAATTTCATGTCAATTTGAAAATGATAAAAGAATTCCGGTGCTTGAACTTAAGTTTATGTATTTCCAAAGAAATCTTGGACAAGGAAAAATTGGAAATTTAGACAAGAAGGAGTCGAAAAAAATTACCAAAAGACTGCAACGTAAAGGAACCAAAAATCAGGCTATGTCGTCTAACATTTCATTAGTTTCACATGAATCACTGTGTGAAATTGGTAACTGAACCGTCTTCAAAACTCGTTGGTGCCAAGAACAGAGATGGTTTCATACGAACAACGCTGCGATCAAGAGCTTTGATGCCAAGTTCTTCCAGCAAACAAGATTTCAAACTTACAAATATTTAAAGGACTATTCTAAGAGAAGCACAATAAAATGTTGAAGTCTGGGAATTCGTAATTTGTATTTCACGATAAATTTTGTAATTAATAAACTCATTTGGAAAATGTAAATTGCCTATTTATTTTTTTTTCCATCAACATTATATTTATAAAAAAACACATGGGTAGTGGGTTTAAAAAATTAGATGCTACACTGCACTACAGCCGGTTAGCACTCGAAAAGTGATCAATTAACTATATTGAAGGCATTTGCGCTACCTAAAATTAAAAGAAATATATATTTTCAATAACTCATTGTGTTTTTATAACTCTAATATTAATGATTTTCACTATAGCAGTTTAATATCTAGCTGTTTGGGTACTTTGAAAAATATTGTAAAATCCTGTGATTTTATTGAAATTTCGAAATTTCAAGTGTGTTGCGCTAGCTGGGGGTTAGGTATATATTTTTTTTCTTTGTTGCATTTTGATAACACATAATAGAGACAAGTTTTTTTTGGTATAGCATTAAGAAAAAAAAATAAAACTTTTTTTGGCCCACCCTATTGTGTAGTGCTCAGAATAACTCCATGTAGTACCAGCCAATGTTCCCTCCAATGTGGGTATTGTCAATGGACAACTTCCCACCTCAAGACAATAATCAAGTCAATTGTTATATCATTCACATCATTTGCTTGTAATATTTATATATTTTGTTGCAAATAAACGTATAAATATTTAAAAAAAATAAAATAAAAAATACATATATATATATATATTATAATTAAACTTAATTCTAATATATAAATAAGAATATTATTAATGAAAACTTTAAATGAAGAAAAGGGAAAATAAAAAATTTAATAATAGTATACTATCAATTTACTCATAATAGTTATTTCAATAACTTATTTTCTGGTATAACACTTCTGCAAATTTCCTTAGTGCTTTACTGCACTTAAAGAATAAAATTCTATCCTCAACAGGTCATCGGTTCATTATTTTCATAATTGTCTCTTTTAAAAGGAACCGTTTGAATGCAGAGTACAGCCATCCATGTATGAGATGGGTGTCTCTTCAGTAGTAAAATCGCATGGGCATAATGGGTTAGTAGTCAGTTTAAATCTGTTAAAACTGATTTTACCCTAAGTGAAATTACAGCTATTGAGATCGTACTCATGACAAGATTTTCAAAAAATATCCTCAAAAGTCCATCGATTCTACCCAGGAGATGACGAAAATGAGGTCGTTCAAAACTATATATATATATATATATATATATATATATATATATATATATATATATATATATATATATGTGGTGTGTTGTTCTTTTCGGAGCTTTGGTCAATGTTGGTGAAATGAATCTTAGTTTATGTCAATATTTCGAGAATTTTTATTTTCTCTTCCTCAGGGCTGTAAAAATTGCATGTACTACATTATAATATTGCACATTGGAGTTATACATTGTTATAAAAGGGTGTGTTTTCCTTATTATTACTTACCAAGACTAAATATATTTACAGACTAGTATACATTCTTATTGCACTATGACTAGGGTTATAGTAACCTTCCTTGTTTTGTTTACATAGCAGGGTCACAGCCTTTTGTATGTTTTATATATTTATAGTATGGTGTATTTGTTTGTTAAACTATATTATAATTGTTGTACTGTGGTTCTTATATTATTTTACAATGGTTATTGCTATGCACTATTATTGCTATGTTTTGTTAAATCTATGTTATTGCCACTTACCACTATGTTATTGTAACTTATATTATTTTACAGTAATTATTGCTATGCACTATTACAATCATTGTCATGTTATTGCTATGTTTTGTTAAATCTATGTTATTGCCACTTACCACTATGTTATTGTAACTTATATTATTTTAAAGTAATTATTGCTATGCACTATTACAATCATTGTCATGCATGGCAATAAGAATAAGAATGTATACTAGTCTGTAAATATATTTAGTCTTGGTAAGTAATAATAAGGAAAACACACCCTTTTATAACAATGTATAACACCAATGTGCAATATTATAATGTAGTACATGTAATTTTTACAGCCCTGAGGAAGAGAAAATAAAAATTCTCGAAATATTGGCATAAACTAAGATTCATTTCACCAACATTGACCAAAGCTCCGAAAAGAACAACACACAACATATAAATACAACCTGGTCGAAAACATCAGCACAAATATATATATATATATATATATATATATATATATATATACTAGCTCAGATACTTCGCCCGGGAATTCATTTGAGGCTGAATGGTGATGGTATTTTTTTGGCAAGGCTTTACTTTGCACAATATTTTGACATTTACCCGTCCCAGTGTTTAGGGTTAATACCCGTCGTTTCTGTGGATTTGTTAATAATAAAATTAATGTTTTATGTAAGACTTCACTGTCCTCCATATTGTCATATTTCCCGTTTCCTGTGCATTATGCATAGATTTGAATTATTAAGGACTAAATATTAACATACATTTGAATTAATTTTTCCAGGTGAGGTACCTGGTAGATCATATTGAAAAGAATTGTTGGGCAAATTTCTCTAAATAACAAAAAAAAACAACTTTTGTTATGTGCATATTTGCCGAAACCCCAATAGGAAACGAAATATCACTATTTTTAATTTCAGGCCTCCCTTATAACCCCCACTCCTGTCCGTCTCTAGAAATGTTAGTATGGCTTATTATACGGAAGGCGTAAGTGCTAATTCACATACCGAGTTTGGTTTAGCTCGGTTGAGGTTTTGTGCCAAATAAAATTGTTGACTTCCGCAGTAGTTTTTAACGTATAACTCATTTATACTTAGGTATATGACAAAAACGTATATAACAAAAGTTACTCCAAACAACAAAATAAACAACTTTTGTTATGTGCAGAATTGCCAAAAATGGATTAGGAAACGAAATATTGCTATTTTTAATTTCAGCCCTCGCTTATAACCCCCACTCCTGTTCTTCTCAGAGAATATTAACATAGCCTAAAGTCTAAGTTGAGTTAGTAGTAATATACATACCAAGTTTCATAAAATTCGGTTCAGCCGTTTATGCGTGAAAAGGTAACAAACATATATGAAAGAAACAAAATGTAGTTATGGTGTCTATGACATGTGAAACGAAAAGTTATCGTGAAATTTCGCGAAAAAATCAATGTACAGACAGAGGTTACAATTTCATATATATATATATATATATATATATATATATATATATATATATATATATATATATATATATAGATAGATAGATTTGTCTGTTGACGCTCTAGCGGTCGCAATTTATGTCTTATCGTTACCAAACTCCATATAAATGTTTTATTTAAAAATAAAGCATGAGTCCATTAATGGCTGAAATGGGAAAGGTGGGAGGAAAGGAGTTAGTGAGTGAAATTTTGAAAATTCAACATATCATCGTTATTGTACGTCGGATCGAACTATTGTACAGAACTCATCTTATTGAAAATTGAATGTCCTATAAATGTTCTTATGTTTCTTTACTATCTTGAATAATAACCGGGATATTTAAATTCTTCAGCTTTCAGCTACCTCATGCCATATATTAACAGTACGAGTTTATATCATGTACCACTCTATTAAAAGCTGAAATACCAAATATTTCTTTGAAATTTCACTGCGTGCGGTACATGCAAATACGTAGTGCGAGTAAGTCATCGATTAAGGTTTTCCGACCTCGACTTGAAAATGTTTATTTGATCTTTACAATACTTAATATTTAGCAGTTCCGTTCAACCCCAATGTTCATATTGCTGACTCACAATGGAAAGAAAAACCATTACTGGCATATATCAGAATATAACATATTAATTTTACTGAGAACTATTTACTATATCTAGTACTGTAATTAATAATGAGTCTGAATAATTGTTATCTCCATCAATCAAATTTTAGTAATCCAAGACTTTAAGGTGGAGGGGGGTCACCAAAACATATTTGGGTGTACCACGTATAATAAAGGTCTCTTGAGAATAATATTTGGTATTTAAGCTGCGAATAATGTGGTTTATTATATAATAGAGTATTGTTTATGCATCATGAGTAGAAGTGGGGGTTTGTTCAGGGCTGAAAACCGAAAAATGCAAATATCTCGGTTAATATTCAAGATAGAGAATAACAATAATTATAGTACATTTAATTTGCAATACGATTGGTTCTATACAATTTTTCGAGCCGACGAATAGTAACGGAGATATTTCGAATTTTAGAAAATCCCCCCTATAAACCCCCCCCCCCTCCCACGGGTCCGATTTCAGCCTTTAACGTACTCGATCTCCCTTTTTACATAAAACGAGTACATTCCGAGTTTGGTGTCGATTAAACAAAAATATACATATATATATAGTTTCGAACGGACCTCATTTTCGTCATCTCCTGGGTAGGATCGATGGACATTTGAAGAAATGTTTCGAAAATCGCGTCATGAGTACGACCTCAATTTTCCTTAAGGGAAATCTGCTAAAATGATCGGAAATTCCAGCATTTATAGTGAGATGAGATCACCAGTGTGTGGAAAATCTGACAGCTCCTGCCTGACGCGTTTTTTATCTTATTTTTTTTATTTAAACTATATAAGTGGTAGAAAAATGTGCCAATATTCGGTGAAAGGAAGTCGGGTTCAATTCGGGCAGGACAAGAGGAATAGAGGAGGGGGTGAGACAGGCAGTAGATTGACGGCTGGGAGTGAGTGTAAGCTGAAACTCTGCCCTAAAAGGCATCCAGGGGCTCTTCCCCTTATAAATACATCTCCTCTATACCCTATCCGCACCCCCACCCCACCTCATATACTCTAAACATAGACATATATTCGAATACATTTAAGTCCGTCTCGCAGGTACTGCGGAAACTGAGCGAATTTCTCACCTGCTCGACAGTCTGGTGATCTCATCTTAACTATCTCAGTGTGTGTATGCTATATGTCTCTTTTGTCAGAAGCATAAGTAACTAGGAAGTAATTCAAATAATGGATTAGAACCGCCAGTATAAATGATACTTTTGTCATACTTCTCGGTAGAGACCGTCGACACTGGCTGATGATAGAGTACAGCTGGCAAGTATGATAGTGTTGCGAAAATTAAATACATGAATAATCCTTCAGAGAGAGAGTCGCGTATTTGGAAAGTGTGATGTAGGTCAAAGAAGCCGACAGATGGTCTAGCTCCTACTAGTACCTTCCAGTCCAGACGTCGAAGGGTCCAGACAATTCCCGTTTGATGTATGCCGACGACCTATATAAAGAACCGGCCAGTCGCGAGCGAGTCAATTGTATTCTCACCTGTCTTGATGTGCCGTCTTTTTGTGAATTTCAGTGGCCGTGAGTGAATTATTGGACTGTGACTCATTGAAGAACAGTGCCACTATCAGTGCATACTATGAGTAGCAATTAAGAACAATTAACCAAGTTTATTGTGCATTTTTAAATAAATGTGCAGTGATAAAAACTGTGAAGCTTGTGAGTGTTTAATTTTGCAATCCAAAAGAACTCTTATTAGCAACGTTTATTACTGGTTTTAGTAATAAAACGTAACAATATAAATACATTTTTTCAATATTGTTGCGAAAATTAAATACATGAAAAATTAAACAGAGGTAGTCACGTACTCTGGAAATACGGAGGAGATCAAAGGGTGCCGCTATATGGTCCCGCTCGTCCTCGGCAATACCTGTCCTGATCTCGAAGAGTCCAGACAATTCCCTTTGATGTTTTCCGACAAGCTATAAAAGGCCTTCAGAACTGTATAGTGCCGTGTTTAAGAAAAGGACAGTGCAGTACCGTTATCTTTGCGAAGATCAGTGCAGCACCGTTTTCTTGTGAACTTCAGTGATCGTGAGATATTGGACTGTGTAATAAGAAGAACAGTGAAGCTATCAGTGCATACTGTGAGTAGTAGTTAAGAATAATTAACCATGACTGTAGTGTATTGTTAAATAAATCGTGAAGTGATAAAAACTCTGAAGCTTGTGTGTGTTTAATTTTACAATCCAAAAGAACTCTAATAGACAACGTTTATTACTGATTTTTGTAATAAGCGTAACAATGTATACTAGTTAATGCGTTATTACCATAAAATGAAATATAATAAAAATAAAAGTAGAATGAAATAATAATAAAAAAAAATAAACTGTTGTCATACCTGTCGGTGGCGAGCGTCGTCACTGGCTGATGATCGAGTACAGCTGGCAAGTGCTTTCGATGCTATGGCACCATCTTCAAGCCCGTCAAAAGCTGTACTCCCAGCCGACGGTCGCCACCGACCGGTATGACAACAGTTTATTTCTTTTTATTATTATTTCATTCTACTTTTATTTTTATTGGCATGAGGGGCATGAGTTTTTTACGTAATTATTTGGCATTTAAAACTAAAACCCCTCTACAGCTTCCTCTCAACTAAATTTCTTTAGAATTCGGAGGCACAAATAATTGACAAACGGCAAGAATAATAAGGGATCCCTATCAAAATATTTGCGTTTTAGAACATTTCCCTTAAGGGAAATCAGCTTTTGATGTTGTACTCATGACACGATTTTCGAAAAATTTCCTCAAATGTCCGACGATCTTACCCAGGAAATGACGAAAGTGACTCCCGCTGGTCGGATTTTAGCCGTTAACGAACTCGATATTAATTTTTTCATTAAAGGTTTAAAAATCGAGTTTGGTAACGATCAGATAAAAATTGCGACCGTTAGAGCGTTAACAGACAAATATATATATATATATATATATATATATATATATATATATATATATATATATATATGTGTGTGTAATTTTTTAATGGACCTCTTTTTCGTCATCTCCTGGGTAGGATCGATGGACTTTTGAGGAAACTTTTCAAAAATTGCGTCATGAGTACGACCTCAATAGCTCATTTCCAATAAGATAAATTTGCCCAAACCAATATTATCTTTAGAAATAGCGAATTCACGGTGAGATAAGATCGCTAGTGTGTCATACCGAAACGATGAAAATCTGCTAAGTTTATGCGGCACATACGTGTCAGACGTTTTGGCTAGTATTAGTTGTAAAACTCTATGAGCGGAAGGTAGCATTGCTTTATGTTATGTAGAGCTGAAAACTCCTGGAGAGGCTTTATGTGAAGTGAAACATGTAAAGAGGTTTACTAACTGTGCTGAAATTTGACTGTATTCTGCGAAATGGCCTTTTGCCGCCCTATTCAAATTTCATTCATTTTGAGAATCCCTTTCAAATACACTTCCTTGGGGGCCGCCTTAAATCAATTAATTCATCCTCATACTCAAATGTACATATTCAGACTAAGAAGCCACATTCGTGTTCCCGCATAAGTAGCCATTCTCTCATATCGTTAAAAACCCTTCAACACTAGGTGGTATCTAAAATTATGCATCATCGGCCAACATACTTCATAGAGTCTTCGGAATATCTCCATATCATTAAATCTATCCTACAATTAATTTATGTTTTTATTCACTCATTTAGTTTCTCTTGGATTAAAGTTCCTTAAAGATCCAGCCTCTTTAACGCACTAGGCGATAAATCATGAAGAATCAAGACGTTTGCTACAGACAAGAGACACTCAACCCCTTTGTTGTGATGATTTTTTAGTGAACGGCTATAATATTGTTGCGAAAATTAATACGTGAAAGATTGCCTGAAGGAGAGGGAGCCGTGGTTTGATCAAATTAGGGCCGATCTATTTAGGGCGGCCCGCAGAATCTAATTATTGCTGCCCATCTTCCAGGAACTTCTGGACCTTTCTCGAACTGGCCCCTTCTACGCCCAGGCCCTTCTACAAGTATATATAAGGGACTCTCACAGTACTCCACAGTTCAGTTGATGCTCGGCGGTCTTCGAGGGATGTTCAGCGCTACAGTGCGACTTAGTGCAGTGCGGTAAAGTGTGGTGCCGTGAAGAACAGTGTTGTGCCGTGACTGTAAGTAACAGTTTAGTGCCGTGTTTAAGACAGTGCAGTGCCGCGAAGTAAAGGACAGTGCAGTGCCGTCTTTTTGTGAATTTCAGTGACCGTGAGTGAATTATTGGACTGTGTAATCTGAAGAACAGTGGCACTATCAGTGTAATACTGTAGTAGTAATAATTAACCAAGAGTATTGTGCATTGTGAAATAAATCGTGCAGTGAAAAACTGTGAAACTTGTGTGTGTTTAATTTTGCAATCCAAAAAGAACTCTTATTAACAACATTTATTACTGGTTTTGTATAAAACGTAACAATATAAAACTAGCTCACGCCAGCAAGGGGGCTACGCCTTACCCTACGAGATCGCCTTAAATCGACTCGGTCTCGCCCTCGCGATTTCTTATTTTTAATTATACATGTATTTTCCAGGTTCGTAATTCTTACTGTTACATCTGTAAAGTTTATCCGAAAAAAACCTGAAAATAATCCCAATTCGGTTGGCAAAATAATTTAATTCGTATATTGTATCATTCAAGAAGAGAAGATGGAATAAATTGCACTATTTGCCTGACAAAAAATGAATGACCGATATTCACGAAAACCTTAATAATAAGAGAAGAAATTGAAGTACAGTACTTTGAAAAAGTATACACTATAATAAAGATTAAAATAAATTTGGATAATAAATAACAGCGTCTCAAAGTGAAAACCTCTCGCTGCTGCAAGCAGCTTTATTTAGATGACATACTTAAACTCTAAGGACATACATTAGACAAGCAAATTAACATTTCATTACATTTCCATTAACTTCGCCCTTCGACCGGAGACCGAAGTGGACTTTGGAATATTGGAAGGGCTTATCTCGTCGGGAGTGGGAGCTAAGTCAAATCCGACAATTTTTCAAAGCAAAAAGCGACCAGGACGAACAAAACGGTACCTCAATCTCGAAAATCCACCGAGCAGTTCGGGCTAAACCATTCTGAAAGAAATCGGTTTTTGGCTTTAAATTATAGAATAATAAAACTAGAAAAATTAGAAGTCCTCTATTATTTATACATAATAAATATTAACAGACGTACGAAACTAAAAGATGGCAAAGACAAATAATACTAAATAAATAAAATCGTTTTCAAAATGAATAATAAGGACAAGTTTAAATTAAATTCACTAAAAACAAAGTCCGTCACGCAGGGGCTGGGTAAACTAAGCAGATTTCCCACGTGAAGTTTCACAATAGAGAAATTTCACGGGAGGCGAACAGTTTCGGAAATGGCCGAACTAGCTTTTGACGGAAACTCATGGATAGACCCGAAGTTAGCCAATCTCATTTCGTCCGTTACAAGTAATAAAAATGCAAATATGTTGGTTAATATTCAAGATAAAGAATAATTGTATAGAACAATATTTATAGTAAATTTAATTTGCAATAAAATTGGTTCTATACAAGTTTTTCAAAACTCCCCCACTCTAAACCCCTCTCCCACTGGTCCTATTTCAGCCATTAACGAACTTGATCTGTCTTTTTGCATAAACCGTTGAAATGTCGAGTTTGGTAACGATCAAACAAAAATTGCGACCGCTAGAGGGTTAGCGGACAAATATATATATATATATATATATATATATATATATATATATATATATATATAATTTTCTACGGACCTCATTTTCGTCATCTCCTGGGTAGGATCGATGGATATTTGAAGAAAATTTTCGAAAATCGCGTCTGAGTACGACCTCAATATCTGCTAAAATGCAAATATCTGGATTAATAATCAAGGTAATGAAAAAACGTACATAACAACATTTATAGAACATTAAATTTAAAATAAGATTGATTCTATACATTTTTTCGGTCCATAATAACGAAGACATTAAGATTTCTCGAATTTACCCTCTAACCCCCCCCCCCCACTTGTCGGATTTTAGCCGTTAACGAACTCGATCTTGATTTTTACATTAAACGTTTAAATATCAAGTTTGGTAACGATCAGATAAAAATTGAGATATTTTTCGAAAATCCCACTCTGAGTACGACCTCAATAGCTGATTTCCCTTAAGGGAAGTCTGCTAAAAAGCATAGCTTCTCGAGCAAATGGAGGAAGCTCTGGTGGTGAGAGAGTGGTTAAAGGAGACAAATACAGAGAAATTTAGTCTTCTCACTACACATAAAGTATATAGATTTACCATTTCATGGTATTTGTGTGTGGGGTAGAGGCGGCTAAGGAGT